>VMDO01028382.1:0-24022 GCA_007922755.1 Pedetes capensis
TTATGAAGCAGATATTTTCACCCCTGAGGAGTATAGGTACATCATCCCAACACTATTTTAAGCCGAAAGAAGTTAAACAAAAACACAGATGTAGAAACATCGTTCACCCACCTTCACCTGCCCTTCTCCCCTGAAGTAGGTCATAAAACCTAGGAAGGGTTTTCAGACTTTCCCTTGAAGCAGATACCAAGACCCTCATTCAAGAGATATCTTCCCTATATCCAGAGAAAAAGAATATCCTTATCTCTGAAGACAATGGGACACAGAAAAGAATCTGAATTAATAGATCTTATTAAGCCCTCCCACCCTTTATTACCATTAGGTCCTATCCTTCTAGTCCTGTCATCCTTTCTAATCTCCACTTTTTCATTTAACTGACCATGAAAAAGTACACAGGTTAATCCATTTTTTGTGTCCTTATTTTCTTATGAAGGTTTCTATATCACCTAAAAATTATTAAATAAATGTAGACATTCTTCTCTTGTTGATCTATCTTATCCTAGGAGCTTCAGTTAGTGAAGCTAGTAAGGGATAAGGAAAGCATATTTTTCTTCCCCTATATCCACAGCTGGGAGAAGGACATGGTAATCCACTCCCAAAGCAATCAGCCATTGAAAACCCTTTGAGGGTCGCTATGTGTCAGACATAACTCAACAGCACCTAACAACAAATATCCACAGCACCCTCACATCCGATTCTGCCTGATCTTGGAAGCTAAGCAGGGTTGGCCTGGTTAGTCCTTGGATGGGAGATGGACTGGGAATACCAGGTGCTGCAGGCTAGGGAGAGGGACCTGGCAATCCACTCCCAAAACAATCCACCATTGAAAGCCCCATGAATAGCAGAGAAGTACTGACAATAGTACCAGGCATAGCACAGTGTTGGGGAGTGTTTCATTTTGTTATACATAGGGTCACTATGAGTTGGACCTGACTCAATGGCACCTAATACCAACAATATATCCCATTTATATATGTGTGTGTATGTGTGTGTAACACATGTAGTTATATACATACAAATAATATATATACCATTTAATATATTAATCATTTCATACACACAATTTCCTCATTTCCATTGCTTTTCAAACTTCTAAGGGGCTAAAATGTCAAAATATGAAATAGTCATTCAATTCAATAGACACTGTGACAATCAGCCTTAATGACCAGCATTGTCCTTTCTTCTACCTGTAGACTTCTATGAACTATCAGTAAAGACCGTTAAATTAGTATTTCAAAGTATGTTTGTGTAGCATGGCATTGTTGTCAATCTCTTTCAGGACCTTAGAAAGCTCAGACTCCACAAGCACAGAGTACTCTCGACAAATACTAAAACCTCTTTGAAAATTACAATAGTTAATTTTCTATCTTGCTTGACTATTACCTGTGTCATTTTAAATTTATACTTTATTATGTAATTTAGATCTCTTTTTCCTTTCAAAGAAGAGAGATCCCTCTAGTGGTCTGTGTGAATCTCTGTTTTTCAGTAGCTAAGTGAGAAATGGGAGATAGAGGCCTTCTAATTTCTAACAGCTGAGCGTTGATTAGCTGGGAAGATAAAGAGGTGAATAGCCATAATAAGAGAGACACAAGTATGACTTGATGATGCTTATACAGTACTTTTCTTTGCTGGCAGCAATCAAAGAATATTATGAACCTTTGGATACTTGCTACTATATATGTTATTTGTATTTAGATCTTGCTATTGATTTGTCATGATCTTTTCTGATGATCATTTATGATTTATTACCACTTTCTCATTCCTGTTATTTCAGCTCATTTCTCTCTTATATAATTGTTTTGAGCATGCAAATTCCTCTTATATTGCTGCCAAATCCAAGTATGGCTTCCCTTGTATAATTCTACGTGGAGGCAGTTGGGAAAAAAAAGAGTTGGTTACCATCCTAAGGTTTGTATTAAAGAGAAAAGAGTCATGAATATACACTTACATTTGCGGTTTGTGACTTTTACTTCATTAGATTGAGAGAGAAGGGTCATGGGGTCATTTTCTCTCTCTTTAATTCTAATGAAGCAGCTGGAAAGATCAAAAAATCATTGTACATAGTCAAAACCAATTAAAAGAGGAATATTAGCAACCTACAATTATCCACATTGGGAAAAAATGATGCCTGAGACTTAATTAGATAAATAAAAGTCCATCTATATTCCAATAACAATTTAACCAATTCCACTGCAGACATTTTGTCAAAGTAGCTAATACGTTTGCCATTGAAGGGTTAGTTAGGTAAACCTGATTATGCAATTCCGTCCAACAATGGCCAAGTAGAAAATCTCAAGAATGAATGATAATCTGTAATCCTGTGGCAAGTTCCTTAAGTGACCCAGAGAAGTAGAAAAGAAAATTCTCTTGTGTTCAGAAGGCCTTTGTGTAGCAGCTAGCTGAACCACTTTAAGTGTCCCACAGAGAAAGGGACTGAACATTGTTCACGCAAATTATCACTTATCTAGAAATTGTAGTCACTAGTTACGAAGCATTGTTTAGATGCTGTGGCAGTAAATCATTTTTGTGAGTTAATGTGTTACAACATATATGGTCTTTCAAGACAAGTAATCAATGACAATGGTAGTTTTTGTTCCACATCACACTACTGTTCCCTGGGAAATGTAGAGAACAAAATGTCTCAATGTCACAGGATATTATGTGTTTCAGAAATTCTCACTCCTCTCTCCAGTTCATGTTGAATGAATAAAATGCAGTTAGCAAATGAAACAGTAAAAACCAAAAACAGAAAAGGACACTAGACAATTCATGAACCAGGTAATCTGTGAGATATGCCACACAAAATATGCTTCTTTGCATATAGACTATTTTGAGCTAAAGACCATTGAAAATCAGCAGAAGCAGGAAAGCCCTAAATCAAAGCATAAGTTTTCCTTTCTTAAAGAAAATTTCCTTTCCTAGAGAAGTCTCCTTGTACTGGACCAGGAATAGAGGGAATCTTAATAATTCTTATCAATGGATTTGACACTAACTTAAGTCTATGTAACAAACCTTACTACACAATGTTTGTCTGCCATACTTTTCCTGGTGCCTTCCCATAATTTTCTGCCCCATCCCAGAGGCAAAACACCCTTTCCTTTAGCCTAAAATAGCATATAAACCTAAATTCTAACTGCCCCTTTGTGTTACTTATCTCTGAATATGCCCTTGTCTGTGATGCACAAGCTAATAAACCTGTTTATCACTTGTTAATCTTGCATTGGGCAGTTTAATTTATAGGACCACAGCTAAAGAACTTAGAATGGATAGAGATTTTTTTCCTCCTCTACATCTGTAACTATGTTACTTTGAGGGTAAATATAATACAATAAGGACAATTTTTGATACTGTTCATCAATCTTTCATATTTTGGCTATAACATAAATCAATCTGATGGTCATTTCTCATGATTGAAGCTTCTTTTTATAGCATTATGTTTAACATGTCTGATTTGTCCCTATTATTTAAGTAATAACATACCAACCTCATAATAAAATTTTTAATACCCTCATTGTCTGCAGGCCTAGTCGGACATACAAAGCCCTTTGAGACAATATAGATGTAAATGGAGCCCTTTCTTCTCTAGGAAAAGGAGTATGATGTTATAAAGTCACCAACATCAGTATCATTTATATTGTTTATTTAGCAAATATTTTTGAGTGCTTATTATGGATTCATATTGTGTCAACTTAGGTGAAGCAGAACCACATAACCTAAAATTGTCTTCTTTGCACCATTCTCAATTAATGTGAGCCACAGTGATTCTGCATAGAATTTGAAAGGCAAAAGTGAAAGAGGAAGCATTTTAAAAAAAAGAAACAAAAAATACTAGGAAGATCTATTCAGGTTCACTCATTTGCACTCATGTTCAACTCACGCACATGGTGTGTATTATTTGGCTCACTTGGATGGTGTAGGGTAGGTCCCAATCCCAACTCCTCTGACTCTGATCAGGTGTCCATTTAGTGTTGCCAAGTTTTGGGCCAGGTGACTATATAGTTCATGACAAAGTGCTCGGTCTTCTATTACAGGCTACTTGATGTATTAAAATTGGAGATCTGGAAGGAGTGACTCCATTTTGTGAGTTCCAACTCATCTTCATCCCACATTCTCTTTGCTCTTTACCACTTCAACTCCATCTTTCCACCCCATGCACTCACCTTCCATTTCAAACTCCAAAACCAGATGCAAAGACAACAGACTTTTGTAGAATCTTTGCAGCTAAGAAAACTACAGAAGGTCAATTCTCTAATATATTCCTTCTAGTAAAAGAAAAAAAGCACATCATTTTTTTCTCTGCTCTTACATTCAACACAACACATTTCTGTGACCAGTTAATTTTATGGAAGTTCTTTCCCACAAACCAAGCAATGCTCCAGTGTATACCCATCTAGGTAGCCCTTGCTATAACTCAATTTGACACTACTGAAACTGAGTTTACAAGAGCCAAGGAATAACCTTGAGTACATACCACTTGAGTTCAAAGACCATTTTAAGAACAGATTTGATGTGTTAAACACTAATGATTGAAGACCAAATGAGTTGTGGCATGATATCAAAGACATCATTCATGAGGAAAGCAAAAGATTATTTCAAAAGACAGGAAAAAAAGAAAATAATTAATTACATGTCAAAAGAGACTCTGAAATTTGCCCTTGAACATCAAACAGCTCAAGTAAAAGGAAGACATGACAAAGTCAAACATCTAAACAGAAGATTTCAAAGGGCAGCTCAAGAGGACAAAATCAAATATTATAATGACATGGGCAAAGAGCTGGTGACAGAAAGCCAAAAGGGAAGAACATGCTGTTTTTCTCAAGCTTAAGAAAATGAAGAAAAAATTCAAACCTCAAGTGGCAATAGTGAAAGATTCTACATGGAAAATATTAAATGATGCAGGAAACATCAAAAGAAGATGGAAGGAATACAGAGAGTCATTATACAAAAAAGAATTAGTGGGTGAACAACCATTTTAAGAGGTTGCATATGATCAGGAATCCATGGTACTGAAGGATGAAGTGGAAGCTGCCTTGAAGGAACTGGTGAAATATAAAGCTTCAGGAATCGATGGAGTACAAATAGAGATGTTTCAACAAACAGATGCAGCCCTAGAGGTGCTAACTTGTTTATGGTAAGAAATTTGGAAAACACCTACCTGGCCAACTGACTGGAAGAGATACATATTTGTGCCTATTCCCAAGAAAAGGGATCCAACCAAATGTGCAAACTATCCATCATTAATATCACATGCAGGTAAAATTTTGCTAAGGACCATTCAAAAGTGACTGCAGCAGGATATAGATAGGGAACTGCCAGAAAATCAAACTGGATTCAGAAGAGGGCATGGAACAAGGGACATCATTGCTGAAGATGCTGTAGACAGATATTGAATATATCATAGCCTGCAAAAAGAACCAACAAATCTATCCTAAAAGTACAACCAGAGTGCTCCTTGGAAGCAACAATGGCTGGACTGCATCTTACGTATTTTGGACATGTTGTCAGGAAGGAGCAATCCCTGGAGAAGGACATCTTGTTTGGGAGATTGGTGGGTCAATGAAAAACAGAGAGACCTTCAACTGGATGGATGGACACAGTGGCTGAAATAATGGCTTAAACGTTAAAAAAAAATACTTGTGTGTATGGCATAGTGTCAAGTAGTATTTCATTCTGTTGTACCCAGAGTTGCTACAAGTTGGATCTGACTTGCTGGCACCTTACAACAACAAGTTGGAGATATTGCCATATCTCACAGGTTAAGGCCTCAGTCTACAAGACTGTCTTCCATTTTTGAAAACAATTGCAAGTTCCAGTTTGTTACCTATGGTTTTTACCAAGCAGCTATAAATAGGCTATCTTACAATTCACTTCCTTGAGTTCAATAATTTGCTAAGATGGCCCACAGGGCTCAAAGAAATATTTTATTTGCCAGTATATTATAAAGTACATTATACAGGATGTAGAAGCATAGCTGGATTAAGAAGATGGATAGGGCTAGTTGTGGGATGGTATGAAGATCTTCCAGGCCCTCTCTGAGCACCCTTGGTCATTAATCTGGAAGCTTATCAAATCTTGTTGTTAAATACTTTTTATAAAACTTAATCTCCAATACCCCTCCCAATCCCTCATCAATGGGTAGGACTAAAACTTCCAACCTTCCAAATCTATAATCACTTGGTCTTTCTGGTCATTGGACCATTGTGAGGCTAACAAGGAGCTCCATCACTACCATAACCTTTGATGTGGTCAAAAGGGCTCATTATGAGTAACAAAAGATATTTGTATCCTTTAGGAAGCTCCAAAAGTTTTAGGTGCTAGGTGATAGAAACCCGGAGCAAAAACCTAAAATTATTCATATTGTATCATATTTATTACATATCACCACACTGCTATACTATTTCTCTGGCCAAACCCTTATTGATATTGTACCCACCAAGTATCTGATACTACAAGTGGTAGCAGGGATGTAAAATTTATAAGTAAACCTAATAAAAAAGACTGCATTAGTTTCCTACAGATGCCAGAACAAAACACCACAGACTAGGTGGCTTAAACAACAGAAACCCAATTCCTCACAGTTCTGGAGGCTGGAAATCTAAGACCAAGCTATCTATAGGCTTAGTTTCTCCTGAAGCTTCTCTCCTTCACTTGCAAATGTTTGCATTCTTGCTTTATCCTTACAGACCTTTTTTCTCTGTATGCACCCATTCCTATATCTTTTCCTCTTCTCACAAAGACACTAATTCTAGTGTGTTAGGGCCCTACCCTTCTGACCTCATTTAATTTTAATACCCTCTTTAAAAGCCCTATGTCAAGTACAGTCACATTGTGGATTTGAGCTTTTAGATATGAGTATTGGGTAAATATAATTTATTCCTTAACAAAGACAAAAAAGTAAATGGCAATTAATAATTGCATGTGAAAAAACACTAGGTGCAATTATAGAATGACATGGAAGATGACATGGATACACAACAGGTCTGGGTTGTAGATTCAGAGGAGGAGTGACTATATGAATTAGTCACTCAAACCGAAACACTATGAGAGTAAAACTGTACACTAAAAATGATTAACAAATACTAATTGAGCTTCAACAAACATACTCTAGAATTGTCACAGGGAAATCAGGAGACATAAGCACACTGTAAAGACAAGGCCTGGCTTTGTCTTTATATATTTCCATATATTATATGGAAATATAACATGTATGCTGAGGATTAAATTAGGAGGAGTGGGAGTTAAGAAAACAAAGGTGAAAGGGAGGAGAGTGCACTCCACATAATCAGGCAGAAAGAAGAAAAAGTGGAGAAAAAGTAGCAGATTGAGGGAACTCCAAAAGCTGCTCAGTAAGGGCAACTGGGCCAAGTAAAAAGCAAAGTTAAGCAGAAGTCAGAGGATAATATGATTCCTTCAGGAATTTGGCTTTGGTTCTGACAGCACATGCAGACCAATAAAAGTTTCAATCACAGAATTAGCACAATTTGACTTTCATTTCCAAAATACCAGAAAGAACATACATCAGGACAGCAAACTCTTTCAATTTCTGGCTATTTCTCTCAAGATACCTCTCTTCTCTCATGAACAAAAGGATATTATTTGAAAGATGCAAAAAGTAATAGCCTTGGGAAACAGTAAGAAATTCTATCTGTAAAACAAAATTATGGTATACATGAAAAGATCACAATGAAACCCATTATTTTGTACAATTAATTAGCTCAATGGGCTAAGGTTTAGCTCAGTTGGTAGAGTGCTACTCTGTGCTCTCTACAGTCCTGGGTTTGATCCCCACCATCGCAAAAATGGGAGAAGGGCATGGCAGTCCTTTCCTGAAACAATCCCAGAATAACTAGCCATTGAAAACCCTATGAACATCAGAGAAGCACTGATACAGTGCTTGGCATGGCACAGTGCCAGGAAGTATTCCATTCTATTGTACGTAGAATCATAATGACTCAGACCTGACTCAATGGCATCCCAACAACTGTAAAAAAATTTGAGGGAAAACCAGAATTATGGAAGACCTGAATAAAAATAGAAATCAAACAGAATCACATCAACAAAGGATTAACTTTCTAATATCTGAACAAGGTAGAGCAGTTCAGGTAAGAGAAGAACTATGGGTGTACCAACCCCAGGTGAAAGAAGTACAGGATACTGAAGGATTTTAGTTAGAGCAGTCAGTCGCTACTCCTGACCTCCTTACTCCTAACATCTGGAGGAACTAAGGTGTCAACTTCAAAAGGCTCTCATTTGCCAAAGATGGGATGATTTGATTATTAATTGTGATAATAACTACAATGGATAAAACATATAAATAAGTCTCAAGGTATAATGATACTTTAATAAATAAAATGAGTTAGTTGCCATAGAATACCAATAAAAGATTTTTAAACTGTTAAAAAAAAGAATCAACACATATCTTACCTTTCTTGTATGAACTGCATCAGATAGTAACCCATACCAGATGTTTCCCTTAATAGAAATACTCCAGTTAATAAATGACGAAGTAATGATTTAATTAGTGTCACCATTTTGCACCTATGAATGAGTCAGTGAAGGTAGGTATTGACCAACAATAGCTGCTAAAACCACAAAAGAAAAACTAATAGACATTATGTGCTCCTGATAGTAGAAGATGATGCTACCTAAGAATTTATTTTAAAAAAAAAAGTTGAACCTAAATCTAATCAAATATCTAATCAAATCCCCAGACCAGTTCCTAATATACAGGAAATGTAGAACCACACAGGTTACAATCAGCAAAATCAACAGAACAAATAACCCCATCTTCTTAAATTGACAGAATAAAAAAAAATGGACAAAGACTATAGTTTAGAAGAATATTCAGCGGCATACCTACAAATCATAATGTGTGGGCCTTATGTTTAGATCTTGATTCAAAGAAATAAACTGTGGACAAAAATTAAGATATTCATGGCACAATTAGATGTGTAAATACTGAATATGTGATGACTGGATATTTTGAGACTGAGATACATGAGAGGGACCAGTTATAAATATATAAGTAGAAAGCTCTTGACAGACATCTGGACTAGGGTTATAAACATGGGTGTTGGAATCATTGAAAGATATTTTGCTGAACACACAGGAGTTCATGAGTAAAAAGCTGTGTATAAAACAAGGGTTTGTAACCTCCACACTGCTGACATTTGGGGCCAGACAATTTTATACTGCATTTTGCAGGATGCTTGGTATAAGCATAGTCTCCATCCAAGATGATAGTAGCATACCACCACATAGTTCTTGCAACCAAAAATGCTCTCTAGACATTACCCAACATCCCTGGGGAGTGAAGGATCTAACACTCCCAGGCAGGAACAACTGGTAAACAGAGTAAAACGAAAAGAGGTGGAGAAGGAAGCCTCATACAGACCTGTGATTCAACTACAACTCCACGTCACTCACTGTGACCATCTCTCCAGGCCTTAATATTCTCATCTATGAGATGGAAATGATGTTATCTCATTCACAAAGTTGTTGTTGTTGTTAGGTGCCATCGAGTTGGGTCTCATTCACAGAGACCCTATGTACAACAGATAAAACACTTCTAAACACTGTGCCATGCCCTGCACTATTGTCAGTGCTTCTTCTGCTACTCATTGGGTTGTCAATGGCTGACTATTTCAGGAATGGGCTGCCAAGACTTCTCCCAAGTCTACAACAACCAGTATTCCCAGGCTATCTCCCATACAAGAACTAACCAGGCCCAACCCTGCTTAGCTTCTGAGATCTGATGGGATCAGACACTAGGGTGGTATGGCTATAGGCTGATTCATGAACAGTGGCAATTATTCAATATTAAAAATACTTCTTAAAACAAGAACATATTTGAAGTGCCTGCCTTTATAAGTTCCCATTCTATGGTTTCTTCTATGGATCTTAAATATTCTCCAAAAGCCCATGTGTTAAAAGTTGAGAGCAACAGGGCAAACTGACCACAAGCCGAAACCTCCTATATTGTCAAACAAAATAAACCTTTTGTCTTTATAAGTTGATTATCTCAAGCATTTGTCATAGTAATGAAAAACTGAATAACATTGCTTCCTTCCTCTTCCCTTCTCCTTCAGAACTCTTGGTCCATTTTACCTCCACAAAACTCCAGCACAGATTCCCACTCTTGTCTCTCTATGAAATACAGGGTCTTTGACCTTGTAGCTGCGGCCCTGAAGCTATCCTGCCTCTGTGAAGCTGCTCAATGATTCCTCCAGTTTCACCCCTTCACAAACCTCCTCGTGAAGGTTCTTTCATAAGATACACTAGCAATCTCAAACAGCAAAGAGGAGATGTGTTCTTCCTGGAGTTCAAGATCAGAGCCCAGGTTGAGTTCTCTCAGTCTGAATAAGAAAGAACATGGCCTTACTGGAACTTTTTGGATGAAAAACTAGAGAAAAATGTATACTCTCAGTGAGTAAAAAAGGTTTAGCCAGGACAAGTTACTTTTCCATAAAAGAAACTCTGTCTCTTACAGAGACTTTGAGAAAGGGGCCTGAACTTCATACTTTACCTCTATTTTCCCAAAATGACTTCCTTCTAATAATCATTAACTCTTTTATTAAAATATTTTGATACAATTTTCACACCATATAATTCACCCATCTAAAGTGTCAAATGCAAAGATTTTTAGTACATTCATGGTTTTGTACAATTACCACATAGCATATTTTAGAATATTTATATAACCAAAAAAGAAATTTTTAGCCAGAATCCCCTTGCCCCCTTTTTCCCCCAACCCAATTAATCACTAATTTATTTGCTGTTCCTGCAGATTTGACCATATTAGATGTTTCTTATAAATGGAATCATATAATATGCAGTCTTTTGCATCTGGCCTTTTCACCTTTGAAATTATTAAAAAAACAGAATATTTTCAAGGTTCACCTGAATTGGTGAATTTCGTTCCTTTTTAAATCAAATAAAATTCTATTTGTTTATCCATTCATCAGTATGTAGAAATCTGGGTTGTTTCCATGTCTTTTACAGTGAAGAAAGTTGCAATAAAAGTTCATGTATAAGCTTTTATTTGAACACCAGTTTTCAGGGCTTTTGGCCATAGACCTAGGAGTGGAATTGCTTGGTTATATGATTCTACACCTATCTTTTTGAGGAACCACCAAACTATTTCCCACAGTTGTTGTTAGGTGTCATTGAGTCTGGTCTGACTCATAGTGACCCTATGTACAACAGAATGAAACACTACCATACACTGTGCCATGTACATAATCTTTTTATGTTTGAGCCCAATATTGCAGCCACAGTGTTTCTTCCCATTTTCAGTCATGCCACATCAGCAATTGGAGGCCCAAAGGCTTTACTCCATTCTTGTCATTAAGGTCAACTCTATTTTGAGGAGGCAACTCTTCCCCAGTCATTTTTCTTGAATCCCTTCCAGCCTAGAGGGTTTATTCTATGGTACTATATTTGACAATGCTCCTCTGCTACTTATAGGGTTTTCAATGGTTAACCTTTTCAAGAGTGGGCTGCTGGGCCCTTCTCCCTAGTCTGTCTTCATCTGGAAGCTCAGCTGAAACCTGTCTACCATGGGTGGCCCTGCTGGTATCTGAAATACTGGTGGCAGAGCTTTTAACCTCATAGCAACATGCAAGCCCCTACAGCAAAACAACCTGACAGACACGTGGGGGTGTTCTGCACAGTAGCAGTCATTAACTCTTACACAAGAAAATTATTTTAGAAAGTAAGGTAATGTTTCTCCACATTCTAGTACAGGACATGCCTGCCTTGTTTGCTTGAGTACTCTACAGTTTGGGTCTGGAATGTCACCCAAACGCCCATGTATTGAAGAGCTGGTCCCCAGCCTGTGGTACAATTAAAAGGTGACGGAACCTTTAAGAGGTGAGGCCTTCTGGGAGGTCTTAGGTTATCAGAGTAGGGAACATGCCCTCAGAAAGGATTGCAAGAACTTGGTATTTTCCTTCTTCTCTTGATTCCTGGCCATGAGGTGAGCACTTTGCTCTGTCCCACCTACCCACCATGATGTGCCACCTTGCCACAGGCCCAAAGCAACAGGGCTGACTGGCCATGGACTGAAATCTCCAAAACCATGGGCTAAAATAAATGTTTTGTCATTTTAAGTTAATTGTCTCAGTTATTTTGCTGCAATAACTAAAAGCTCCCTAACACAAATAGTTACGCCAAGCCTCCAAAGAGAAAAAATGATAGACGTATAACACAGATGTGAAGTTATTTTCATTGTTCTGCACTGTTGGCATCCTCTTTTGGGGATTTAGGGAGTGAACAGCCTGGACTGAACACAGGGCTTCATGCGTGCTAAGTGCTCACACTCTGCTTTGTTTCCTTTGTTAAAGTTTTATAAGTTTATCTGTTTACCTAAATATTGTTTAAAATCTAGTTTCTATGGAGAAATATATTCTGAGTTAAAATAAGTAAAATACACCTTCCTGGTCCCATACAGCACCTAGGACTATTTGACAAAACACCATGCCCTCCCTACCTCACCAAGCAACTTTTAAAGGCACTAAACATCTAGTAGAGGGCCCTACCAATACTGGAATTGCAGGTCTATGTAGATAGAAGAGATTCTCCCTCTGTTTTCTTTACCACCTAATAGACTCTGCCTACTCAACAGGTGACTATGTGGAAGTTGTTTGTGGGGGTATTTCTATTTCTGTTCCCTCACCATCTTCCCTAGGATGGCAGACCTTGCATAAATCTGTGATATCCAGCAAACAAGTGTTCAACCATCGATGAGCATCTTGACTTGAAACTATTCTAGTGGGGAAATTCACCAAGTACATAAAGCCAAATAAGATCCTTAGCAATTGAAGCCAAGAGGGATTACAAATGGTGACCCAGAAGCCCAAGGCCAAAGTTTAGAAGCATAGTAAAATCACAAATAAAACAATGGTTTTGAGTTTACAAATTAAGACAGAGGCTGGAAATTCTAAGACGTTTGTGGTAGGCATAATTCTAAATGGTTCTCCCAAATTTCTGTCCCCTGGTATATATGCCTTATGTAATACCCTCCAGGGGTGTAGGCAGAGTCTTATGATGAGATTACATTATAATCTCTTATCATCAGGATATATAATATGACAAAGGTGAAGAAATTCCACAAATACAATTAAGGTACCTAATTAGTTGTGTCTGATTTAATTAAAAAGGAGATTCTTCTGGGGGAGGTTGACCTAATCAAGTGAACCCTTAACGTTGGCCTTGAACAAGCAAGCTGCTATGTTGTATAAAGCCCTATGAGCTACAGAAAGCTGTTGCTGGGAGCTGAGAGTGCTCTCCAGTTGACAACCAGTTAGAAAATGATTGTGAGAAAACTTCAAGAAAAGGAATTCTTCCAACAATGTGAAAAAACTGGGAAATGGACTTCACTAGCTGAGCTCCCAGATAAGGATGAAGCTAGGAGACACCTTGATTTCAGCCATGAAGCACTTAGCAGAGACTCCAACTAAAGCATGCCAGATTCTTGATAATAAACTAATCCCAGATAACAAATTAATATTGTTGTAAACCACCAATTTTGTGGTAATTTGCCATGCAAAACTAATATATAAAACTAATACAATATTAAAGTCATAGTGTATGTGTGAATGTGTGTAAATACATGTACATACATACTTGTGTGCATGCACACTTTTTGCCCTAGAAGAACATTGTTGTTGTTGTTAGGTGCCGTCGAGTCAGTATCCGACTCATAGTGACCCTCATAGGATTTTCAATGGCTGACTGTTTCGGGATTGCCTTGGGAGTGAATTGCCAGGCCTTTCTCCCATTAGAAGAACATAGGGACTTTGAAACACTGAGCAAGATACAACACATATTCTTGCTATTACTCTGTATGGTTTTTGTATATTTGTCTTCAATATATTTTACACTTAAAAAGCTCTTTTCTTATCATATATACATGCCTTCTATAATTAGACTTAGTAAACATCTTAAATTCTTACGTTGATGATGATACAATAATCTACATAAGGGATTTGCTTGCTAACTTGTTTTGTCCTGAAATGTGGAGTTCTAAACCCCTAAAGCTTGCAAATGCTTTTCTGCTCTGAGTCCCAAATTGCACTTATAAACAGCGTGAGAGGTAGAAAAATTAGAAACTGGATACGAGAATTAAAGTTCCTAGGGGGATGGTAATCCTAGCAGAAAACCTGCAGTTTGTCTGTATAATCACCCAGACCATTTAGATCTGTGGGTGTTATTTTTTAGTTAGCACAAAATTATTTAGGGGCCTTAGGCAGTTTTAGCTTTGGTGATTTCAAAGTATAGAGTGGTGTATAACTGTGTCATCAGATCGCAGTCTGAATAAAATACAGTGCAAGACAAACTCATTCATAGTGGTGTTAGCTCCAAGTTCCCCCATTTCATCCCACAACAGATGGGCAACAAGTATCCTTCTGTTATTGGTACAGAGCTCTAACTGAACGGGATTTATAAGGATTTTACATCTAATCCCTCTGAATAAGGGGCTCTGGTTCTTAGCTTTGGCAGTGCAGAGAAGGGAAACCAGATGCTTGGCTGCTGTAAGGCAGAGTCCTAGGTTAAAAAACAAACAAAAGTTTTTAAATGACTTTCATTTTCATGTATTTGCATATATTGTTCTGAGACAGAACATTTCTATTCAACACCAGTGAATTAGTATTATTACATTTTTTGGCAGTACTTTGGGGTTGAACTCAAAGCCTCATACATACTTTCTAAGTGCCCTACCACTGAGATGTACCTCCAGCCCATTTTTAATTTTTTTTAATTTAGAGACTGGGTCTTGCTAAGTTATACAAGCTGCCTCTGTCCTCAAACTTGCAATCCTCCTATCTAAGCCCCCCGAGTCACTGGCGTTACAGGTGTGCACTACCACACCCAGCAAAATCAGTGGATTTGAATTAGGATTAATCTGAACAGCCAACACTTCCACCCCAAGTAAAGAAATCAGACTGTATTAACTAAATCATTAGCGACAAGCATATCTGTACTTGTTACTATAGAAAAAAAAGCAGTTCCAAAATTTCTAGATAATACTGATAAAAATGTATTCATAAAGTAATACATTTTTATTTGAAAATTCCCATAAAATGCATTCCTTCCTGTCATGGAACATCCTGCTCATAAAAGCAGTTTCAAAGTCTCCAGCTGTTCCTGCTCATTTTTCCTCCATCAATTCCACACGATCATCTTTAAAAGGCACAACAGGATTTTCCCAAATAATCACAGCACATGATGAAATTAATTCTCCAGATCTAAGAACTCCCAGCAAAGAACTTGTAGGGGATTACTGTCTCATTTCAAGTCACGCCCTGTTCAGATGTAGCTATAACCACCCTACAATTAGAGTAATAATGTCTGGCTACCACACTGCAGAGGGTCTCCAGTTATCTTCACAATTGTCATGAAATGCTAAAAGGAAAAATTTAATTTAAATTTGCTCTCATAAAAAGGCTAAAATATATTGTTAAGAATTGGAATGAGAAGAGTCCAAAATAAAAATAGAATAATAATTCAGCACTATAAATAATAGCAACAATAAGATCATAATTACAAAAGATTTGGCCATTCCAGCAGTGACTCCCAAACCTAGTTCATAAAAATAGCTTGGAAAGAAGTTTAAAATGCATATTTCCAGGCACCATAAAAAACCTTCTGAATCACAATCTCTGAGGTGAGATTTGAGTATTACCATTCATAACACAAGCCCCAGGTATTTCTGATGTTCTGATGTTGGTAGTCTATAAGCAGAGTTTGGGAACTGAGAGAGAAAATCCAGCAGTTGGAGGCACACAGACACTGAGAAGCAGATTTATTCAGACCAAGAAAAAGGGAAGAAAGGGAAGGAAACCTCCTCAGGCAGTAAGCCTGAGGAGGTAGCTGCACCTAGCTGAGTGAGGTTAGGGGTTTTATAGGGCTGGCAGGGTTTGGTGAGAAGTATAGGTGCGGGAGGTTTTAGAAAAGAAGGGAAACTGGAGGATATGTTCCCTGGCAGTTAGCATCTCAGGAACATTGTGACCTCGGAGCTAGTTTATTTCCAGTGTCTGGCCATTTGGCCACCTGGTATCACTTGTCTGTATGGACCTTTATTCTCTTAGAAACCAAAAACTTAGACAATATTTCATTAGCTCCCATCAATGTAATTCAGTATTAACTATTGTATGATAGTTCACAATAACCTACTCTAATATCAAATATAAAAGACACACTTTCTGTCTGAAACCTTGCTTTGAAGTTACTCTTTTGAATTCCCAATGCAGTGCCCAAAGGCATTCAAAACTTTTAAATTTTATATTAGCACTAAATTATCAGGGAAGGAAACCAAACTATTGTGGAAAAGTCAAGAAGTTTCATACATTGCAAAATACATTGCAAGCCAAAACTGTATTTAGAAAATTGCTAGTCAGCTTACAATTCGCATGCTAACTCCAAATAGAGAGCAGCATGGCCTGGGGTAAAAATGGGCATTCACATAATGTCAGGAGGTATTGGGATGGTGTTGCTAACAAGGGTGGAGTAACTAAATCATTTGTTTTAAGTTTATACTTGAATCAGAGAGTAAGCCAAGCAGAATAAGAGCAATGCCACAGTTAGCCTCAAAATAGGCCATGCCAGTTAGAGGACAGACATTAATCCCAGCAAACAACAAATAGAACCTCTTTGACATAAGGGTCAAAACTCCCTGATGTTGCTTTTTGTGTGGATGGTTCCCCTGGACTGAACATGGGCCAAGATAGAGAATTGCTAAATTGATACAAAACATTTGGCTGCCTTGAGGAGACAGGTCCTTGGCCCAGCAACCATGGCAACAGAATGGGTGGAAATATACAAGTTGGTCAAGCTTATTGTAATGTATCAATATTGCTTCCTAAAAAGGAGGGGAAGTAGTGTCAGTCACAAGACTCTCCATACTCTACTGAAGATTGTGTGTCTGTGTGTGTGCATACATACATACATGTTGTTAGGTGCCATGAGTCAAGTCTGACTCACAGAGACCATAAGAACAGTGCAAAACACTCCCTGACACTATGCCATGCTTGGCTACATATATATATACCAATATATACACAGATGGGGCTGAGAGTTATCTCAGTTGGTAGAGTGCTGCTCTGCACTCTGAGGACCCAGGTTTGATCCCTAGCACCACATAAACAAGAGAAAGTTGTGGCACTCCACTCCTGAAGCAATCAGCCATTGCAAATCCTATGAGAGTTGCTATGAGTTGGACCTGACTGGATGGCACCTAACAACAACACAATACACACACATTCATTCATTCTCTCTCTCTCTCCCTCTCTCTCTCCCCCACCCCAAGGAGGACGTGTGTGTCTGTGTGTGTGTCTGTGTGTCTGTGTGTGTGTATGTGTGTGTACACTTGTTTTAAACAACAGGCTGGTGAGCAGGCTGGAGGAAGAAAGGGAAACTCATATGTCATACAGCTGCCTGTGAGGCTGTCAGGGAATCCCACACCATTCCTGTCAGTCAGTCCGGTCAAGGGGGAGAGTAGCCTGTTCCTGAGGAAACCCACTTGGGAAGGAATTAATGATGGATGGTGCAGCTTTGAGATATCTTGGTGAGACCTTCCTGGGAGAGGGAATTCCTCCCCTCAGTGTAGTTGTATGTAAAGACTTTCTGTGAGTTACCTTGACCCCCTATATGAAACCCCCAATAAACTCATGGTCCTCAAAGTTTAACATGATCCATCCTTTGGTCTGCCTGTGTTCCCCTTGGCTTTCATGCAATGCATCACATCAGAACAGGGACAGACAGAATCAGAGTTGGGAAGGAGCATCCATCAGGCTTCTGTGAGGGGATCCATATCAGGAGGTGAACCATAGGCATAACCCAAATCCCCACCTGAGCAAAGATGATGTATGGGAACGCATAGATCACAGATGACCAGCCCATGCCCTTGATGCTCAGGCCCATAACTATGTCTATGGTATGGGGAGTGGCCTCCAATTTGTGATGTGATTTGATGTGTCTTGTTGCTGTAGGGGCAATGTGTGGCTCCTGCTATGAATTACAGTATGTACATCTGGCGTGGAGCTGTCTCTCCATAGGGTGCTCACCTTGTAAGCATATGTGTTGATTTGCTGTTTCTTGTGGCCAGGGAGGCATAAAGAACTGGAGTAAAACTTGGATCTGTGCTTGAGAACTTCCCCTGGGATCCAGGACTTTGGGACCCATGGGAGGAGTCAGTGAAAGGAAAGAAGGGAAGTACAATTAAAAAAAAAAAAACCTAGTGCAAAAGGGTTCAGAAAGACTACCCTTTGAATGGGGAGACAACACAATAAGGGATGCCTGGAGGGCAGATCAGGTACTGGAGGGACCCCAACCTTAATAGTCTCCCACAGGGTATGGAGTTACCTTGCAGGAAGAACTTTTGTTTAAATGGACAGTGTGCCTATGGCATCTTGGAGGGTGGGGCCACCTGGAAAGGTATTTTCCCACGTTAGACTGCCTGAGAACTCAAGAGTTGTTGGAACAATGTGGTCTGTATGAGCTGGCTTGGCAGCAATGTTTAGTGGCATCCACTGGGTACTAATTTTATAGACATGGAAGTTGTAAGCATTATGGGGTCATGGAGACTTGAACTAGGGTCTCAGGAAGTGGGGCTAAAAGAGACAATGTTTAAGTACCAAGTACCATGAGCCAGACAGAACTCAGTTCACTAGAGAGTTATGCAAGAAGCTAAACTGGCAGGGACATGGCAACTGGTTCAGGGCTCTAGTGGTCATGTTAGGGTTTTATAGTGGGACAGGATCTCTCTCTGAGGTAGGAGAGGATTTAGAAAATCTGAGTGACTTAGACTGTCATGCAATCAAGTTTATAATGCTAAAGCAATCAGGAGAACATAAAGGAAAAGCAAGCAGGGCCTGTCTGGGTCACTCAAGCAAATATGCCAAACTGGAGTTCCTAGGAAAATGATTGATAAGAAACCAAATGCTATGTATGTGAGTCTCTGGAAGCTTTAATACCTAATAGACAGTTCACTGAGGGGAGTGGATGACAAAGAAGTAAAAGTGATTCCTACTGTAGCCCTTCCTAAAGAAAAGAGATATGCCATGGAAAGAAATGCTCCAACCACTCCTCTCCTGGGGTTTCTCCTGTTGTCTATTTATTAGGGCCAAGCAGGGGCACCAGAGGTCCCATGCTGGACTGCAGATTTATTGGTTCAAGTGACAGGATCTTTCCTTGCTGTATTGGACCTTACTTATGCTTGGGAGGGAGAGAGATCTGCTCCTGTAAGGAAGCCCACTTGGTAGGGAGAAAAGTCCACTCTTGTGAGGAAGCCCACATAGGAGGAAGATATGACTGCTCCTGTAAGGAAGCTCACTTAGGAGGGAATCAATGGTGGTGCATCGTGGTGAGACCTTCTTGGAGGAGGAAACTCCTCCCCTCAGTATAGCTATATGTAAAGACTTTCTGTTAGCTACCGATGCCCCCTGTATAAAACACCCAATAAACTCATGATTCACAAAGTTTAATGTGATGTGTTCTTTCATCAGTCTACATTCCCTTTGGCTTTCATGCAACAGTACCCTCACCTTTAATTCACATCCAAGTCTTCAGAGGTAACACCCCCATAATTTTATAATGTAAAACTACAGTAGAGCCAGTCCTTCCTTCTTTTTCTTCCTTCCCTCACCTTTCTTTTCTTTCTTACTTTCCTTTCTCCTCTCTCTTCTCCTCCTCTCCCACCCCTTTCTTTTTGATTTGGTCTGCTATGGTTTGGATGTGGTCTATTCTGGTCAAAACTCTTATTGAAAGTTAATTATCATTTTGACAGTGTTGGGAATTAGGATTTGTTAGAGATGATAAGATTGGTAAGAGGGTTTAATGACTTTTTCATGGACGTAAGGTGTGATGAAATAATTTGGCTTGGCTTGTTTTGTCTCTTCTCTAGGCATCTACTTGTATTTCAGCCTCATGCCATGAGCTGAGGCAGCATGAGGTCCTTGCCAGCACCATACCCTTGGGCTTCCCAGACTTCAGAACTTGGAATCAAAATAAACTTTTCTTTTATAAATTATCCAGGGCCTCATTCTCTCTCAAGGAATTTATGCATTTCTTCAATACTCTACTCTCATCAATAGACATATAATCAAAAATAAGCCAACAAAGAAATCTCAGAATTAAATAGCACCATAGATTGAATAGATCTATTCTACAGAATATTTAATCCAGCAGCTGTGAAATACACATTCTTCTCAGCAGCACATGGGATTTTTTCTAAAATAAACCTATTTTACATCACAAAGCAGGTCTTAAATACAGAAAAAAATTGAAATCATTCCTTGTGCCTTACCAGTTCATAATGGAATAAAACTAGAAATCAATAGCAAGAGAAACAACAAAAACTGTACAAAGAAATAGACACTGAAAAACACACATCTGAGTGATGAGTGGGTTGTTGAAGAAATCAGAGAGGAAATTTAAAAATTCCTAGACTCAAATAAAACTGAAAGCATAATCCAACAGAAACTTTGATATAGCAAAGGCAGTTCTTTGAAGGAAATTTATAGCTATGAGTGCTTACATTAAAAACTCAGAGAGAGCTCAAATAATGATACACTTTAAGGTATTAGGAAAAAAAAGAATAAACCAAATCCCAAGTTAGTAAACAGAATAATAAGGAAATTAATGAAATAGAGACTAAAAGAACAATTAAAAGAACAGTGAAACTAAGAGTGCTTCTTAGAAAAGATAAACAAGCATGGCAAATCCTTAGTCAAAGTGGCCAAAAGAGAGACAAATCCAAATAATAAAGTTAGAGATTAAAAAAAGGGTCATTACAATAGATACCAATGAAATTCTGAGGATCATTAGGGAATTTTTTGAGAATTTATATTATAAAAATGGCAAATTTAAAAGAAATAGGTAAATGCCATAACATATATGATCTACCAAAATTAAATCAAGAGCATATAACTAACTTAAACAGACATATAATGAACAATGAAATTGAAGCAGTAATAAAATGTCTCCCAACCAAACATCCCAGAACTTGATGGAGTCGCTGTCACATTCTAACAAGACTTTAATAAACTAAGAACTATGTTCCTCAAACTATCCCATAAAATAGGTAGGGAAGGAATGCTTGCAAACTCATTCTAAGAAGGCAGGATCATGCTGATACCAAAATGAGATGAGGATAAAACAAAAAGAGAAAACCATAGATCAATTTCCCTGATGAATATAGATGTAAATATTTTCAACAAAATACTTACAAACAAAATATAGAAACACATTAAAAATATCATACACCACGATCAAGTTGGTTTCATTCCAGATATACAAGGATATTCCAACATACAAAAATCAATAAATGTGATAAACCACATAGAGTCAGAGACAGGAATCATAATGATCAACTGAATAGCTGCTGAAATGGACTTTGACAAAATTCAATATTCTTTTGCAATAAAAGCTCTGAAGAAACTAGGAATAGAAGAAACATACTTCAACATAATAAAGGCAATATATGAAAAACCTACAGTCAATATTATACTAAATTGGGAAAACCTGAAAGCATTTTCTCTAAAAATTAGGAACAAGGCAAGAATTCACTCTCTCCAGGCCCATTCAATGTAGTTTTGAAGTCTTAGCCAAGGCAATAAGGCAACAGAAAAAAATAAAAAGGGTACAAATAGAAAAAGAAGAGACCAAATTATCCTTGTTTGCATAAAATTTGATCCTATGCTTAGAAGACACAAAAGATTCCACTAGAAAATTCTTAGATCTGATACTTTCAACAAAATAGCAGGATACAAAATCAATATTCAAATACCAGTAGCATTTCTATATACCAGTTACAAATGTGCTGAGAGAGAAATCAAGATAATAATCCCATTCACAATAGCATAAAAAAAAGCTGTAGGAATAAATTTAACAAAGGACATGAAAGACCTCTACAATGAAAACTTCAAAACACTGAAGAAAGACTTCTGACATAAGATAGCAGATTAAAGGCAGCCCCTATATGACATGGTAAAACAAAGGAGTTAGAATAGGAAGGAATGGAGTCTTTTCCATGGAAAGAAAGTCTAGAGAAGCATAGAAACCACAAAGGAGACTGTTAGATGGTCCTAGATAGCAGAACAGAGCTCAACAGCAAAAAAGACAGATCAGGACATATCTCCAGATGTAGATTCTCCTAGGGGAGGGGAAACAGAGCCCTCATCCAAAGAGGTAAACTGGACAACCATGGCCATCACACTAGCAGTCCCACAGAACAAGCCCATAGTCCTTGAAGCTCTTGAACTCTTTCAGGGACTTGCTGAGACAGTGGCTGTCCCTGCCTGAGGGATTCAACATTGGAGAGGTGACTCTCTTTCTCACCTCCTATCTCAGAGGGCTTTTACCCAGTGCCTTCTTGATAGGGAATCTATTGTGAGAAACTGAGCTATCTAAGGGGCCTGAAAACAAAGAATTACCACCCATGGAGAGCCTGAGGGTGACTTGCCACAGTCTCAGCATGCTATACCCCTGTAGCAGGCAGTAAGAGGGGAGATAGGATGTGGACCCACTGAGAAGTTCAGGCAGCAAAAGACTTAGGAAAGTTGCTCAGAAGCAACACCCATCCCCTGAAGAGAAGAAATGATTCTATCTCCTGAGGGGCACTATGGAGACTGTCAACTCTGAGCCATGGTCAGATAAAAAGATTCCATCCTCAACTGACCATCACCTCACCTAACAGACTCCACAATTAGACACCACAGAAAGAAGCACTTTCAGTATTTTTTTCTTCTTCTTTTTCATTTTTAAATTTTTATCTTCTTTTTTCTTCCTGCTGTGCTGGAGTAATTGCTCTGCCATGGTGTAGTATCCTCAGTGTTTTTCTTAATTTTGCTTGGAGACAGGATCACATTGAATTGCACAGGCTGCCTCTGGCCCGGGGCCATCTTTATATTAGGCAAAGTAGACTTCAAGTTAAAAGTAGTCCAAAGAGATAAAGAAAATCACTGCATATTAATAAAGGAAACAATTGACCAAGAAAGTATAATAATTGTAAACATATATGCACTGCACCCAACTTCATTATAAAACATTACTATTGGACTTAAAGGGACAGATAGGTCCAGATACAAACTATTGGACTTAAAGGGACAAATAGGTCCAGATACAGTAATAGTAGGTGACTTCAACACCCTACTCTCATCAATAGATAGGACATCCAGACCAAAAAAAAAATCAACAAAGAAATTTCAGAGTTAAACACGTCAATCAAATGGACTTAAGAGATATATACAGAATATTCTACTCAAAAGCTACCAAATAAGTATACTTGTCAGCAGTCCATGGAACTTTCACTAAAATAGATCACATTTTAGACTGTAAATTAAGTTTTAAAAAAACACAGAAAACTGAAATAATGTTGTGTATCTTATCAGACCATAATGGAAAAAAATCAAGAAATGAAAAGAGATATAAGGAAACTAAACAAATATATGAGTAATGAACAATGCGCTCTTAAATGACCAATGGGTACTTGAAGAAATCAGCGAGGAAATTTAAAAATTCTTAGAGTCAAGTGAAAATGAAAACACAATCCACCAGAACCTTTGGGATACAGCAAAAGCAGTTGTAAGAAGGAAGTTTATAGTGATGAGTGCCTACATTAAAAAATCAGAGCAGGCACAAACAATAAACTTAATGATGTACCTCAAGCTCTTAGAAAAAGAAAAACAAAACTCAAAAGCAGTAGACAGAAAAAAATATCAAAGCAGAAATTAATGAAATGCAGACTAAAAGAACAATAAAAAGAATTGATGAAATAACAAGTTGGTTCCTTGAAAAAACAAACAATCCCAGTGGCTTGGGAGGCAGACGCAGGAGGACCACCAGTTCAAGACCAGAGGCAGTCTGCATAACTTGGTGAGACCCTGTCTCAAAAAGTAAAAAAAAAAAAAAAAAAAAAAAAAAAAAAAAAAAAAAAAAAAAAAAAAAAAAAAAAAAAAAAAAAAAAAAAAAAAAAAAAAAAAAAAAAAAAAAAAAAAAAAAAAAAAAAAAAAAAAAAAAAAAA
>VMDO01028383.1:0-24020 GCA_007922755.1 Pedetes capensis
AAATTTCTAATAAAAAAAAAAAAAAGAATTTTATTAGAATGTCATTGTGTCTTTGAATCAATTTGGAGAAAAACCAAAGCCTGTATGGTAGAATATACTGCCCTCCATGTACATGGTCCATCTTCACTGTGTCTTTTTAAAAAGTGATTTTAATTATTTCATCATTTTCTATATAAAGACTCATTCCTGTTTGTTAGGTTTATTCCTAAGTGCTGTAAATTCTGTGCTGCTGTCATAAATAATATCTGCATTATTTGGGGTCCAACTAGGAAATAGCATCCTTAAGTTGGGCCCTTTAACAATATGTAGGCCAGCTTTAAGGAAACTGCAATGAGATTTACAGTATCTAAGGGAAACAATACTCCTGAGCCTAAGGGTAAGAGGAAGATGCAGTATTCCAGAACCCCAGGATAGAAATAGCTATGCACAGGGAGCCCTTTGCTGGGAACTGGGCCCTTTGGTCAAGGGAAACAGCCTGCCAGGGACAGCCCCACAGGGAGAGAGTTTAAGTCATATGAACCCCAATTCTCTTTCTTCCTTCATTTGTTCTCTTGATGGTGCTACCAGTGGGTGAACATAATGAGTACCCAGAACGAAAGTGAGTCTAATACTGCAGATACTATGGGTCAGCCTCCCAAGGCATTAGCAGCATAGAGAATGGTAGAGAGTGAATCTGGAGGGACAAATAGATGTTCAGAATGGTATTCTCAAAATTCATTTTCTGTTTATTTCTCATGTATATGAATGCAAATTTCTGTATATTAATTTTACATCCACTAGTCTTGCCAAACTCTAATTTATCAGTAGATCCTCTTGATATTTCTGTGTTCATAATATTTTTTTCTTTCCTCTCCTTATCCCATTAAAAAATTATTTTCCTTTATGGACTGGCTAGAACAAAAATAAACAGAAGAAATAATAAAGGTGTCCCTGACTTATATTTGCCACCTCACTAGGAAATACAATGTTATCTATCATTTTGGTTTTGATTTTATTGTTGCAAAATTGTGTATGTGCATTACATAAAGTTAGAGATATAGTGTTTCTTTTTCATACATTCTACCACCCAGAGATTACAACAGTTAACATTTTAGTGAACTGTGTACATGTATTTATGAGATTAAATGGAAGATTATAATGCACATGCTGTAAAATGTACATCCTATGTACTGCGTTTCATGCTGTAGGTATTTTATTCCCTTCTTTCCCTTGCTTGTGAAGAGTTTTTATCCTGAATAGGAATTCAGATTTACTCATTTATTTTTACATTCAGAGAATCATAGTGTTTTAAAAAATTTACTCTAATAATATCCACCAGAATAGTTCCAATAATATTCTTACTTGGTTATTTGGAGAAGTTCCCCTTGGTGGGGGTGGGTCTATAACCTAGAAAGCTTTCTAATGCAATTATTCTGGGGATGCTTATTTTAAACCATAACATATAAGTAGAAATATATTTATATTATCTTCCTTGTGATTTTTATTCTTTTATTTCTTTAATCAGTTTAAACCAAGCATATTATACTTGATAATTCTATTATATAAACTCCCATGGATCTAATTTTGCTATTATAGTTTTCTGTTGACTCTCATGCTTACTCATTATTTCCTTGGATTTTTATAATTTTTTATTGTTACTTCATTTTTAAGAGAAGCTTCATTTATGGGAACACTGTGAAGCTATGTTGCACTTATATTCACCCCCAAGGAGGATTTTTGGTTGTTGCCCTAGGATACAGCTAAGTAACTAATGCAGGAGCATGTAAATAGCACATGTCTAGGCTTGATCTTTTCCTTCATTTGTTTGATATATCTGAGACAATTAGCAGATGGAGAAAAAGCAGAGAAAGAACAGAAAATATTATCACTCTGGACAGTTATTTCATATTTTCAATTACCACCTAATAGTAAGCATATCTGGTTAGCATATGTGAATTTTGTGCAAATACTTGTCTCTATGCATGGCCTTTTAAGCATTAAAAAAAAAAAACACACACACATCTAATATTTGAGGAAGGGGTAACTGACTGGATATTACTGGAATGATGTAATGGTTCTCAACACCAGAAACATCTGTGGAATTTCAGGTAAAATTGCAATTGCTACATGCAGAAGAATGAAGTTGGACCCTTACCTTACATGATATACAAAAATTAATTCAAAGTGGATAAAAGCCTAAGCATAAGAATGACTACAATAAAACTCTCTTGAGACAATTCAGGAATAAGTTTACTAACATTGAATTTGGCAATGCTTTTACGGATGTGACACTCAAATTGCAGGTGACAAAAAAAAAAAATTTGGACTATACCAGAATTAAAAACATCTGTAGATCAAAGGGCAAAATTAACATAGTGAAAAGACAACCAATACAATGGGAGAAAGCATTTAAGAATTATATGCTCGATAAGGGGGTACTATACAGAATATATAAAGAACTCTTGAAGCTCAACAAAAACAGAAACAGCAGATTATAAAATAGGAAAAAGACTTCAGTAGACATTTCTCCAAAGAAGATATAAAAATAGTCAATAAGCTCATAAGAAGATCCTCAATATCACTAATCATTAGGGAAATACAAGTCAATAGTGGAATGAGAGACCATCTGACCCCCAGTAAGATGACTGCAATTAAAAAAAAAATGAAATCAGTATGTTGAAGAGCTATGTACACTGTCATGCTCATTGTAGCATTATTCACAATAAACAAGCTATGGAATCAACTTAGTTGTCCATAAATGGATAAAGAAAATGTACTCTGTGTATGTGTGTGTGTGTATGTATATACGTATATATGCATACCCACACAATGGAACACAATGAAATACTATTTAGCCTTTATAAGAGAAAAAATTCTAATGTTGGTGACAACATAGATAAAATTGGAGAATATTTTGCTAAGTGAAAAAAGTTAAACAAATATTGTATATCCTCAGTTATATGTAGAATCAAACAATTGAACTCATAAAGGTATGGAGTAGAATGGTATTTAACAAGAACAATAAGACACCAAGAAAAAACCCTGAGGCTATGGAAAAATTGGTACACTTTGTGTACTGTTGGTTGGAATTTAAAATGGTGCATTCAGGATGGAAAACAGTATGGTGACCCTTTAAAAATTAAAAACAGTATTACTGTGTGATCCAGCCATTCTACTTCTTGGTATATACTCCAAAGAATTGAAAATCAGGGATCTGGAGAGATATTTGTATACTCATATTCAAAGAAGCATTATTCACAATAGCCAAAATGTAGAAACAATTCAAGTGTTGATTGACAGTGAGTGGAAACATAAGGTGGTATACATATATCTTGTTTTGTTGTTAGGTGCTTTCAAGTCAGATCCAACTCATAGTGACCCTCATAGTGTTTTCAATACACATATAGTTGAATATTACTCAGCCTTAAAAAGGAAAGAATTTTTGACACATGATACAACATAAATGAATTTGAAGGAAATTATATGAAATGAGCCTGCAGCTGTACCACTGTGGCATCCAATTTCATCAGATCTTGGAAGCTAAGCAGGGTTGGGCCTGGTTAGTACTTGGATGGGAGACTATCTGGGAATACTAGGTGCTGTAGGCTTGGGAAAAGGACCTGGAAGCCCACTCCCAAAAAACAATCAGTCATTGAAACCCCTATGAATAGCAGAGAAGCACTGACAATAATAATGTTTTGCCTGTTGTATGTAGGGTTGCTATGAGTTGGACACTGACTTGATGGCACCTAACAACAACATGTGAAATGAAATAAGGCAGTCACAAAAGACAAATGATGCACTATTCCACTTTTATGAAATGCTCATAGTAGCCCAATTAATAGAGAGAAAGTAGAATGGTAGTTTCATGTGTGCTATAATTAAAAAAATAATTAACAAAAAATATAATTTAACAAAAGGGGTTTTGGGAGACATTTGTTAGGCCCATTTGTTAAAGGCTTAATTCCCAGGGAGGTGCTATTGGGAGGTGGTGGAACCTTTAAAAGGTGGTGCCTAGTGGGAGTCTTTAGGCTTTGGGAGGCATGCCATAGAAGGGCACTATGGGACACCTCTCTCTGCCTCTCACTTTCCTTGAGTTGGGTGGTTCTGTTCTGCCACACATTCCCTACCATTGCCATGTGGCACCTCCATCACAGGCCTAAAAATATGTCCACCTGGTCATGACTAGAACCTCTACACTGTGAGCCAAAGAAAACCTTTTCTCTTTCAAAGTTGATTCTCTCAGGTATTTGTTATAGTGATGGAAAGCAGACAGATGCACTGGGGCTGGAAGGAGGACAGAAAGGGGCAGTTGTTTAATGAGTTAGACAGTTCCAGTTTTGCAAGATGAAAAACATTCTGGATATGGTGATAGTTGCACAACAATGTGAATGGACTTAATGTCTCTGAACTGTACATTTAAAAATGGTTAGGAAGCTAACCTTCATGTTGTATTTATTTTACTACAATTTTTAAAAAATGTGCCAATGAATGAGTTCTATTCACCAGATAGTCTGATTCAGAGGATCACACGTGGACGCCTGGTATTTCTCTTTCACAGAGAAAGTAAACTATTTGAGATTCATTAAGTAAACGGAAATAGGCTAGAAGAAATAGAAGAATGACATTTACCTAGGTAACCTTGATTAGTTTCAGTAAAACTTTTAATTATTATCTTAGAGATTATCCCTACCTGCAATAGGCAAGATACTAAAGTTTTCGCCAACATAGTTACAATCCCAGAGAGAGGAAAAAATTTTCATTTTAACTTTGCTTTTCTAACTATTTCTTGCATCTTGGGCTTCTTGTACCTTGTTTTAAAGAAACAAAGCTGGACACTTCAAACTTCCTTGAAACCTGGTGGCCAGAAAAATATCCACCAATTGTGTCACTTGTTCGAACTGAATTTATATTTATAACTTACTTTCTTTCAGTAAGAGAAACTATTTTACTAAGAATCACATTGTCCTGGGAGTCATTGTGTCCACTCTGCTACAACAGTCTTTTAGCATTAATTAACTTGTAGACACATGGCACCGTGTCACAGAGACAGTGGAAATTTTACCAAAGCACTATAGAGATGTGGTCCCAATTTGAAGGTGGAGAAGGCTTTTTGCTGTAGTCAGGTCCAAGTCCTTGACTGAGTAATAGGTTGAGTGATTGACAGAAATAATAATTCCTGGCTTTTTGTTGACCATAGTAATTACTCCTAATTTAGCATTTAATACCACCTTTGATGCCAATAAGTTGTCTAATTTTGCTCTCACAGTTACATCTAACTTTAAAGAGGGAATTATGTCATTGGCTTCAGGTCTATGTGGAAATTATTCTTCATTACTGCTACTTTACTTATTTAATTATAGGCAAAGTATTTTTAGTTTAACCATGGCTGGGTGCTCCACTCTTGCTGCAGAAATAGTCCAAATGATTCTTCTTCACCTCATCTTATATCTGTGAATCCAAACTTGTTGCAGTTGTTGTTAGGTGCTGTGTAGTCAGATCTGACTCATAGCAACCCTATGTAGGGTTTTCCCTTTTTTTTTTTTCTTTTTTTTTTTGCCTTCTTTTTTTTCTTTTGAGACAGGATCTCAGTAAATTACACAGACTACCTACTTCTGGTCTGCCTCCACCTCCCTAGTCGTTGGGATTACAGGTGTGTGCCACCACACTGGACTCTATGTAAGGTTTTCAATGGCTGATTGTTTCAGGATTGCTTTGGGAGTGGATTGCCATGTCCTCCTCCTATTTGTTCCAGTGTTGGGGATGAAGCCTAGGGCCTCAGAGTGTACAGAGTGCACAGAGTAGCACTTTACCAACTGAGCTGAACCCCAGCCCAAACTCAATCTTAGGAAGTAATGATAATGTCTAATATTTACTGGTTTTACTATGTGATATTAGCACTTCATATCACTTATCTAATTTAACTCTTTTACCAACTCTAAGAGTAGGCACTCTGATTATTGTTAGAGATGAAAAGAAAGCCCCAGAGAAGTTAATTTAAGATGTCTAAGGTAACTCATCTACAAGGTAATGATGCCAGGATTTGAGAGTCCACATGCCAAGGCACTGGATCACATTACCATCCAAACAAAACACTGAACAGCAATAACTGAAGCTGTAGGGATGTAGGTAAACTTCTCTCCTCATCCCCACATGCTGGTAGTCATGCAGGGAGAGGGAATTGGGCCTCAGAAATTCCTAGTACCAATTTCTAGCTCCAGCCACAATAGTAGAATCTCAGACAAGTAGAACATATCTAATAGGAATCTGTAATTTTCCAAATGCTTGCTCAGACATATGCAGGATTTACTAAATATAAAGCTCTTGCTTTTATCATGTCCATGTTTTTGCAGGAAGATCAACAAGATGAGGTATAAGTTAGCCTTATTTCACAGACTAAACTTGCCGTGGTAAAAAATAAAATCACAGTAGGAAGAGTATCCTTTTGTTTGTATCTACTGGCAAAAGCTGAGCAACAAAGCCCACAATCATGCCCTTATTTCCTCACTGATACAAGTATCCATTTCTTCCTCACATGGGCTGCCTGGGTTTTATTTCCCACCTCTGAGCGCAGAACCCATTAATTCTCAATTATGCTTACTTAGAGACCCAATCTGCAATTCTTACATAGGCAAAACTATAATGGGAAATCAGAATAATTAGTTCCTCCAGCATCATCCATGCTGAGGGGTTTGTGTATTTATTTTAAACCTCATGGGACTTGGATTCAGATGAGTGTGCAGGATTAATGTGAGTGGGATCTTATCTTTCTAATCAGCCAGACTAGCCACCACAGATGGCTAAGAAACAATCCCAGGACCTGTTACAGCCGACGAATTTTTCAAAAAATGTTAGATAGGAATAAGGATGAAGGATGGCAATAATATCAATACCACCCCTCTTATCTGCATATGAGTATAGGACATGTTAGAGACAGAAAAGTGAAAGCATCCCAGAAGCAGAGCATTAACAAGAAAAGATTCCTCAGCAACAAAGCCAACTCAATGGAGACTCAGTACATAATTTATCCGACTACCTTTCCATGGATACACAGGGTGCCGTCAATGTGAAAACACTAGCTATAGTGGATGCTGTCTTCTGGTCTGAGAACTTATATTCCTAGATGCTGGAAGTGTATCTGTAGATATCCCTGAGCTGTCAGCTACCTCCAGAACTGCCTCTGCTCTCAGAGCACTCTCTCACCCATAGTCAGCTTGTATCCAATGACTGATGGAGGAGAATGCCTAGATTCCTCTCTAAGAGGGCTTCCAACTGCAACAGCCACCCAGCGTTAGGTCTCCTAAAGCAATGAGCTGAGGTCTTGGGAGAGGCTACCCTGAGTTCAGCTTTTCCCTCTGCTCAGTGCTGTCTCCTTTTATTCCACAGTTGTTGCTCCCAAGAATACTCCCGAATACATGTTCTACATGCTGATCTCTGTCTCTGAGCCTGCTTCTCGGGGAATTCAAACTGCAATACCTGGGTAATCAAATTTTCTGTTTCTACCATGTTATTAAGGATGTATATGTTTTTCACAATTAGTTAATAAAATATGATGTTGCTTGGATATTTTTAACTTATCTGCCACAGAATCATTTTCTCCTGGAAATAGGTAGAGCCGGTCGATTTGCTATGATGGAAAAATGATCAGGAGAGAGGGGCGATTTTGAAGTTGACTATCTAATTGTCAAATCCCTATTCTTAGGAAATTATACTGAAGATTGGGAAATGGAATTGGAGCTACTCAGGAGAGAGAGAAACTAGGAGGTTTCTAGTTCTAATGGGAACTATACAGAGATTTTTGCTAAGGCCTAGAGGGACCCAGCTTCCCAGTGGATTGGACTGATTTCCCCAAAGTGCTCTGTGAAAGGCATTATGGTACAATGAAGAAAATTTACTATGACCATCACCTGCCTTCTCTTGGCTCCTAGGCTCCTCTGCTGTTGATCTTGTCTCAGAAAAAAAAAATATGTTTTCCCCTAATCTTTTTATTAGCCAATAGGAATATGCTGTGGACATTTTAATTTTAGTAATGACTTTGAGAAGATGAAAGCTTTCAACACAGAGACATAAATCTGACTTGCCAATGGTAGAGTTTCAGACTCGATGGCTAGTAAAAGAAAGGTAGTCTAGGGGAGACAGTCTGCCAGTGTCTGAGCCATATGCTCTGCCAAGACACCTAATGGAGTCTTTAATTGGTTCTTATGTTCAGATTACTCATCCATCTCACAGTGACACCTTGGCAATACAGGTTGCTTCATTCTCTGTTTGAATTTCAACTCCAGATTTAACAAGTCATTCAACAGGTAGTTACTGAGACCTCCCCAGGTGCCAAATATACAGTAGTAAGCAAAATAGACATGGTCTGCATCTTTCACCGGAGGGAGACCAAGAAATATTAGACAAATATTACCAAATAAGAAATTCTCTTTTTTTTCTTTTTCTTTTCTTTTCTTTCTTTCTTTCTTTCTTTCTTTTTTTTTTTTTTTTTTTTTTTTTTTTTTTTTTTTTTTTTTTTTTTTTTTTTTTTTTTTTTTTTTTTTTTTTTTTTTTTTTTTTTTTTTTTTTTTTTTTTTTTGTGGTACTAGGGCCTTGTGCTTGCATTCTTTGCAAGTGCTGGACCACTGAGCTGCATGCCCAGCCCATTTTTTTTACTTTTTTGAGACAGGGTCTCACTAACTTACGCAGACTACCTCTGGTCTCAAACTTGTGATCCTCCTGCCTCTGCTTCCCCAGCGGCTGGGATTACAAGCATGCGCTGCCACACCCAGCAGACAATAAAATATTCTAAGAAGAGCGTAAAGTTAGGGTAAGGTAGAAGACACTGTCCATTTTAGCTGTGAAATGTGAGGCCAGTGGAGACATCTCTGAAATGACATCTCTGACAGGTTCCATGTGCACAGACACCTGAATGGGGAACGTGAGCCATGTGGAGCCGAGTGCAAGAGCATCCTACACAAAGGCAGGATTCCACAAGCAGCAAGGAGATGGTGTAGCAACAGCACAGCAAACAAAAGGGAGAATGAAGGATGGGTGGGAGCCTATGGCCAACCACCCAAAACACACCCAATCTCAGAAACTAAGCATGCTCAGGCCTTAGGTAGAAGAGGTGCGGTGTAGCAGGGAGCAGAGGTCAGATCATGGAGAACAGATAAAGAATTTGGATTTTGTTATAAGTAATGACGGGGAGCCACTGGGAGTGGTTTTTTGTTTGTCTTTGGTGGTGCTGGGGGGCTTAACTTAGCTCCTTGCACATACTTTGCAAGCACTGTACCACTGGGCTGCACCTCAAGCCCCTTTTTTAGCTTTTCTCTTGAGGTAGGGCCTAAGCGATGCAGGATGCCTCTGGCCTTGAACTCGTGATTGTCGTGCCTCTGTTTCCCAAGTTTCTGGGATTACGGGAGTGTGCCACAGCATCCAGCCACTGGAAGGCTTTATAAAGAGGGAGAAACATGATATGGCCTAAATTGGTAAAGGTCTCTCTAATTGCTATGTAAAGAGGGAAGTGAGAGTAAAGTCAGGCAAGGCAGCCAGGAAGCTATGGTGGTCGAGCAGGTGAGGGTGAGGACAGTGGTGGCCAAGGTTATATGAAGTGGTTAGGTCCAGAATGTATTTTAGAAAGAAAACTAATAGGAGTTGGTGATGGCTTGGACATGGGGAATGACAGAAAGATGACGCAAAGATAACTTCCAATTTGTGTTTGCCAGTAGAACTGGGTGAATGATACCATTATCCGGGATGGGGGATACTGAGAAGCAGTTGTTTTGGAGGCCAGGGAAAATCAAGAGTTGTGCTTGGACTTATAAGTTCTGGGATGTCTATCTCACTGGAGATCTTAAACAGGCAGTTGTATATGTAAGTCTATAGTTCAGAGGAGGCACTTAGGCTAGAAGAATAGATCTACCCATTAATGGTGAGGAGATGCTTAAAACTCATGAGACTAAACTTAGAGCCAGAGATCGGGGGAGATCAAGGACTGAGACCGGAAACACTTTAGTACTTGGGGAGTGGTTTACTACATTGCATGGGCATTGGAATCTCCAGGAGACTATTAAGCAAATACTGAACCTGCACTCATCCTCCAGAGAGTAGGACTTAATGAATCTGGGGTTTAGTTTGAATATCAAGGGATTTAAAGCTCCCCAATATTCTCATGTGCAGATAAGGTGGAGAACCCCTGAGCTAAAGATTGGGATATGAAGTTAAGCCAGGGACCATGGAATGCAAGGGACCATTGACGAGACAGGAAGAAAAACAGAACAGCAGGGTCCTGGAAGGTAAGTGAGGAGAGTCTTCCAAGGATGCAGTGGCAATGGTGTCTACTACTGATGGGAAGTTAAATAAAATGATAGCAGAGAAAGGGCATGACGGGGTTGAGTGAAACATGAGAAGTTTCTATAGGTTATGGGCTCGAAGGCCTGCATGGGATGGGTCCTGACTGGACAAAGAGGTAGTAGACACACAGCTGCTGTTTCCTGCATCCCCTCTGCCCCAGGTCAGGACCACCCAAGTCCTCAACTAAGTTCCAGCATTTTTGGAAGCCTCTTGTCCAGAGGCTTGGGTATGCAGTGTCCCTCAAATAATAATATCTCAACTACGTACTCATAATGCCAGGTAGCATTTGATACATATTGAGCACTTATATGTCCTAGATATCACTAGACAGTTGGAATACAAAGCTGAATAAGATACACTTTTTGCTTTTATGGAATTTTCAGTCCAGTGAGGCAAATGGTTGTAAATAATTGCAACAGAATAGCAATCTTCATTTTGCATCAACAGTGTCAATCTACTTTCTATTCTCATTTCTACTAACCTAGTTTAGACTTTGAAAATGAGTAACAATGTCCTAACCAGTTGAAACAACCAGCCATTGAAAACCCTATGAGGGTCACTATCAGTTGTAATGGACTGGACAGCACTTAACAACCAGTTGCTCTGTATCAAGTCTCTCTTCTTGCTAATCTAGTTTAAAAAATCATTGCCAAATTCTTCTCCCTAAAGCACACTCTGTTCATGTCATTGTTAAATGAGGAAGAATTAATGGAGCACCTTCTAAGTACAAAATGAAATATGAGGCCTTCCCATAATATAGGATCAGTTTCAGGTTCAAGTATCCTAAATGCATAATCAGAAAGTAATAGCAGTTATCTAGCCTATGCATGAATTTGACCTCCTTCATGAATCTAACCATAAATGATAAATAGAAAGCTGAACAGATGCACATCTACCATAATACCTGCAAAGACGGAGAATTCCATTTTCAAAAGGAGTCCAATATGTGTTCAAGAAGCTGGCAATCTATGGATGTCCTATCCTTCAGTAGTGCTTCCTGTTTAACAGTCAGAGCACAAGCTTCTTGGCTGGCATTCAAAGACTTCTATAGTTCACCCCTAAGGCATGCCACTCTTAGCCGCTAGGATTCTTCTTTCCCATTCCCTTTCCCGAATCTATTTTCACAGTGTGACACTTTCCACATAACCATATAATCAAACCCTGCACATCCTTCAAGGTAAAGTTTAAGTACCACCATCTCCGTACATCCAGCCTTAGTCCCTCATATGATCCATCATCTCTCTCAGCCGAGATCTCTCAGGCTTTATTCTTCCCTTCTTTAGGAATATCCACCTTTGGGGACTGATGCACAAGTCCTCTTTGTCACACTTCACTAAAAGTTCCTTGAGATCAGGGCTCATTTCTTGGATGTCTCCATTTCCTCCGTGGTGCCCAGCACAGTGATTTGAAAGCTTCACTAGACACTTGTGGAATGAACAGAGCAGCAATTCTCTGGATCTGTGTTTCCTATTTTGTGAAAGGAAGAAGCTATATCAACATTCCTATGAACTCTAATATTCTGATTCCTAAATTAAAATTGTGCAGTACTTGGAGATTGAACTTACGTTACACAGGCTACCTCTGGCCTCATACTCATGATCCTCCTGCCTCTGCTTCCCAAGTCGCTAGAATTACAGGCATTACTGCTGCTGGCTCTGATTACTAAATTTAAAGTATTAGATACCTATTGCACACATATTTTGTGACATAGTTGTGATTTAGGGACAGGGCTTGGGAGGAAGGCAATATACAAGAAACATTTACAAATGGAAAACAATAAGATATAAGTTGAAGGCAACAAAAAATAACAAAGTTGCTCAAAGATGGAGAAATGCACGTGGTTAAGAGTAAACATGGAGTATTAAAAGGAAGAGTAGTTAGTTAGCTGAAGTCAGTTTTGAATCCTCATTTAAGAGAATCTGTAAGTCCTCAGCGTTTAAAGCCTGGAACAAAGGCTGAGCCAGGGACACTAGAGGGAGCCAAGGCTTGTGAGCTGGAGAAAATGCTTTCCAGCTCAATTAGCCTTGGGCTTACCAATTCCAAAACATTTGCTTAGCAAGACTGAACAGGATAATCCTCAGCATACATTCAAATGCTTCTAGAGGACAACTTCCAAAATGCAAACTTCTTGGAGTCTATTTTCAGTTTTGACTGGCGTTAAACCTCTTATGAGGGGATAAATATTAAGTACTTAATATCTGTGCATTTTGTGTTGTTTTTACCTATGAATATCTCCTTCTTGTTGTTATTAGGTGCCATCTTTAACCATGAGCTAATCTGTCATTTAACAAGAGCCCCGTTAAAGGCTGAAAATATGGAAGGACCAGAAGGGACATTGTTGCATACACTTCCCTGCCCACTCAGACTAGCCCAGAGCTGGGCTGTCCTAACACCCCCAGTTCTAAACCCCATCATGCTCCGACACTTTCCAGTACAAAGCCTCTAGAATTGATGATAACAGGACGAGATGACCCTTCTACCCCTTTCATTTTGTCTAGCACACAGAAAGCCCTAAGCTGGCATGTTTTAAACTACCTGGATGCTCTGGGCAACAATGTGAGGTCATCCTGGCCAACACCACCAGAGCACCTCTGTTTTGGGTAACTGATGGATGGCTCAGGTCAAGGCTGAGCGTCCCATCCATGGTCAGGTGACAACAGTGAGAAGTTGTAAGGTGAGAGAAAGTAAACTGGGTAAAATCCTGACTCATTGTCCACCTCAAACAGTGGCACATTAAACAATGTGACATTATTCATCTGCTAAGGCTTTGGATTCTTTTGTCACATATAAATATTGACCTGTCCTAAAATTTGGGATTCAGGCACTTTAATAATGGGTAAAGTGTCAGGACTTGGAAGCAATAGTGCGTCAGAGCTCACTCAGGCGTCTAAGCCTGGTTAAAGAGAGAAGAACATCACCCAGCATCCCTCTGTCCACCCCCCCCCAACCCTGCTGCCATATTGGAACTCTGATGCTTTCCCCAGCCCCACGACTCCCATGGGAACGAGGACAGGGCAATGGAAGCAAGCAGAGGGCCGAGATGGCACTGGCCACCAGATGCCTGGTGAGGGGAGCCAGGTGAGCAGAAGCAAAACAAGGCTGGAGCTGCTACGAGGTGGGGTGGGCAGAGTTTGGACCTCAGGTCGGGTCATGGAGAGGGTCCGGCTGTAGCCAGGAGGCTTCTGTGCCGGCAGGAGGGCTGAGCAGCAGCTTGGGCCGCTGGCTCCTGCCTCTGCTATCTGAGCTGCTCCACCGTGTTAAGCCCAGCCTGGCTTCCCTCCACAGGATGTGTGGACCCTGGAAGGCCTGTGGGCTCTCCTGAGAGAGGGAAGTGGGCAGCCCTCCCACTGCACTTCCAGGGGCACAGTTTGAACTCTGCATAAATCCAGGCCAGGCTGGGGGCAAGGAACAAAAATGACCAGCACCTGTGAGCAGTGAGGAGCTGGGCCCACAGGTGAGCCTCCATCTAATGTGCTGGGGTTAGAGCCAGTAGTCATTACCCATTTCTACATGCCTCTGCCAAAGGTAAGATGAACTATGGGGTGAGGGTAGGAGGGGACAAGAGAAACTGAAAAACAAGAGAGAGACAGCTCTGTGTGTGGGGAGCTGCGATGGCCACATCCAGAGGAGCTTCAACCCCGGGAGATGGAAGCATCCTTTGTCAGTAGTCTGAGTCCATTTTCTGTTGCTCTAACAGAATACCTGAGACTGGGTAATTTATAAAGAACCGAAATATTTTTCTCACCATTCTGGAGGCTGAGAAGCCCAGGATCAAAGTTGGCATCAGGCAAGGAACTTCCTGTTGCAACTGAAGATAGCAGAAGAAGTCATCTGATGGGAGAGGGAGAGGGAAGGCCAATGCCTCCTTTTATATCATAAGGAATCAACTCTCGCGAAAATTATCCAGCACCACCCTCAAGACCCAAACACTTCCCCTTGGGCTCCACCTCCCAACACTACAGCATTGGTGATCAAGTTTCCAACACATGGACTTTAGGGGATCTGCTCAAACCACAACACTCAGCGTGGACGGTAGCCACAATCGCAGGTGTCACCAAGGACTCTGGTCTGGTTCTGAGTTGGACTTAAAGCTTGGTAAAAACCCAAATATACTCACACATGTATCTTCTTCCCTCATCCGCACAGAGCCAATCCTTCAAGTTCCAGTACAGGTGCAACTGCCTCCATAAAACCACCCCAAGTCCCTCAGCTGAGACCCCTCAGGCTTTATTTTTCCCTTCCTTACAGTTTTCTGCCTTTGGTGATCTGTGCACACTTTGTTTTCATGCCTCACTGGAAGGTGTGAGCCTTGGGCCCGTCCCCTGGACATCTCTGTCTCCCCCACAGTAGCCAGCACAGTGACTTGAAAGTTTCACTGGATGCTTGTGGAATGAATAGAGCAGCAATTTCCTTGGGTTTGTTTTCTATTCCGTTAAAGGATGATGCTACATAAATGTTTCTACAAACTCTCGTTTCTCATTCCTTAATTTAGAATAAGTATTGAACGCCTGCCATGTAGTGGATTCTATGTGTTTTTGATGCAAAGACGCGAAAGACACAACTGTGATTTTGTTGTGGTAACACAACATACAAGGAACAATTAGATTTTGAGGCTGAACAGAGTAAAATGCTAAATTGTATCCTGTAAGAGGAGCTCAGAAATGGAGAGAGGCATGTGGGTCCAGGAAGGAATGGAGAGCTACGAGAAAGAGTAGCTGACTGAGCTAAGCCTTCAGGCTGCGTAGTATTTGCACAGCTGTAGCCCCATAGATGTTGCAGTGTTTGCGCTGTCAGGGCCGTTTTTTGCTCACATCATTACTGCAGGGAAAACTGAAGGCTAGTCAGGAACCCATAGTGGTGTCTGGCAGAACAGGACGCCATCTCCTTGGGCTGTTGCAGTAGTTGCTGAGATGGACCAACCCTCAGGACCTTTCTTGGATTTTTCCTACTGGGACCTTGAGAAAACTGGGCTGAGAAGGCTGGGAGTCAGTCTTTCGTGACTTCATCCTTCTTATCATCCAAGTAGGAATAACCTTCATGGTAAAACTTCCCACATGTCAAGAGTAGACTTTGCCCTGATCATCCAGTATGGAAGCTTCCAGCTTCTTAAGGGGCTGCCCATACTTTCACTGCGGCTTTACCTTGGCTTTAACATTTCAGGTTCCTTTTTCATAGCTTCTATCATCCAGCTGCCTGCAGCTGTACCACTGTGGCGTCTGATCCCGTCAGATCATGGAAGCTAAGCATGGTTGGGCCTGGTTAGTCCTTGGATGGGAAACCACCTGGGAACACCAGGGACTGTAGGCTTGGGAGACAGATCTGGCAATGCACACCCTAAAATCAATCCACCATTGAAAACCCTGTGAACAGCAGAGAAACACTGACAATGACAATAGTGTTTCCCCTGTTGGATGTAGGGTCGCTATTAGTTGTATACCAACTTGATGGCCCCTAACAACAACAACATAGAATCGCTATGAGTCGATCACTGACTCAATGGCACCTAACAACAACAACAATCATCCAGCTATTGGGAACGTGATTTCAGTACTCAACAGATAGTCATAGGAACTTACTTGTTCTTGACTCAGGGGTCCAAGATGCTGTTAAAACGCACCCTGCCTTAGAGATCAGACTTTCATCTTTCAGAGCCAGATCCATGTCTGGTGCTATGGTTTGAATATAGCTTGAGTGTGCCCCTCCTCCAGGTGGCTCATGTGTTGGAAGCTTGATGTCCAGCATGGCAGTGTTGGGGGGTGATGGAACCTTTAAGAGATGGGGCCTAGTGTGAAGTAATCTAGTCATTTGGGGTGTACCAAGGGATTAACTAGTTCTTTTTCTTTCTTGCTTCCTTGCTTGCTTGATTTTTTTGGTGCTGGGAGACTGAACCCAGGGTGCTCTCACCACTAACCTGAACCCCCAACCCCTTTCTTATTTTTTTATTCTGAGACAGGGTCTTGCTAAGTTATGCAGCCTGCCTCTGACATTGAACTTGCAATCCTACTGCTTCTGCCTCCCAAGGCACTAGGATTACAGGTATGCACCACTGCACCCAGCAGCAAGATTAACTAGTTCTCATAGAACCCCAGTTAGTTCCCACATAAGTGAATTGTTATAGAAGTGTGAGCCTGACACTCCCCATTCTTTGGCTTCCTGATTTGCCATGAGGCCTCCCTCTCTTACACACTCCTGCCCTGATGCCATCCCTGGCAGAGCCAAGGAGGCCCTCATCAGAGGCCAAAGTGATGGGGCCACTTGATGTTGGACTGTCAGCCTTCAAGTCTGTGAGCTAAATAAGCTTTTGTGTTTATAAAGTATCCAGCCCCAGGCTTTTTGTTATAGCAAGAGAAAGCAGACAAATACCTCTTAATAGGTAGGAAGAAAAGTCATGAACCCTGAATATAAGTTTGCTGCTTTATCTGTCAACATGAGATAGGGTGGGAACAGCATGCCTGGAAACCAGTCTTGGGACAAAGTGTTGCTTTTTCATTCAGATAGAACAGTTGCCATGGGATGACATGGTCTGCAAATCCAACAAACAGACACATGCTAAACGCAGCTCCCAGGCTGACAGTGTAATTATGGCGTGCTTTATGACTCCCCAAGGAGTTTAACTTTATTTCCTTCCACAACCACCATTTTGCTCCCCATATGTAGCTTTACAACCCCAGTGCCTAGCACGGAGACTGGCATGCAGAAGACATCCTATAAATGATGCTGAGTCTGGAGGGAGGCATCTGGCAGCTGAATGACACTAGCAATACAGCCTTAAAAATATGGTGTGACACAATGATAAAAAATAAATATCCTCTATCTCATTTCACAACAGTAAATCGGAAGCCCCATCTTTTGGAAAAGCATTGTCTCCACTGATATGCTCATGTCAATGATCCTGCTTATCAAATTCTGTTGTGCCAGAGTAGAGGGAGCGACTCTGTATAATCTATTTACCTTAAGGAGCTCAGTCACATGCTCAGCTCACAGCCCGTTTATCAGGATGAAGGATGCTCTCTGGAGAGAGCAGACAGCAGGACAGGCTGAGTGCGGATGACAGTCTGCCCTGTGGAGATTGACTTTAATGAAGCACAGAATAAACAGGAAGATTAAGAGGGTGCAAAAATCAGTGACAAGTTCTGAGTCCACCTCTCTGTTGGAAATGAAAGGTCCTGTGTACAGCTGAGAGCTGTCTCTGGGCTATAGATGGGGGCATCTGTTTGGTCACTAATTATCCCATGCTATCCAAATCAGCCTCTGTGTGAGGAATGAAAAGTTTTCTCTACATTTACAGACCTACTTCTGTGCATTTTATTTAAATCTCCCCACAAGGTAATTTTCTTCAGAGTGAGTAGAAAAGTTGGATTTATTAAAGAGTTTTAGAAAATATTTAACAGACTAAAAATGTTCATTACACAAGTAGAGGTTGAATATTTTTAATATTGCTATACTACACAGTCCCTCCACTTTGTGCTAAGAAATCATGCTTACCCAGCTGTTCATGACACAAAGGTGGGCTACAAAAGCAAAAACATAAACTACTCTTCTTCATAAGATAATACCACTGGCATAGTAACTTGGGCTGTGGCTTAGCTCAGTTGGTAGAGTGGTGAAGCTCTGCACACTCTGAGGCCCTGGGTTTGATTCCTGGCACCACAAAAATAGGAGAAAGATGTGGGAGCCCACTCCCAAAACAATCCTGAAACAATTCAGCCTTTGAAAACCCTATGAATAGCAGAGAAGCACTGACATAGTACCAGGCATGGCACAGTCTCGGGAGTATTTCATTCTGTTGTATGTAGGGTTGCTACAAAAGAACCTAACCACAAGCATAGTAACTTAATAACACTGAGATATTTCAGTGCATATTGTTTCAGTTATTTATTTCATGTTGTTGTTGTTAGGTGCTGTTGAACCAGTGTCCAACTCATAGAGACCCTACATACAACAGATGAAATACTATTATTAGTGCTTCTCTGCTATTCATAGGGTTTTCAATGGCAGATTGTTTTTTGAGAGTGGGTTGCCGGGTCCTTCTCCCAAGCCTATAGCACCTGGTGTTCCCAGGTGGTCTCCCATCCAATTACTAACCAGGTCCGACCCTGCTTAGCTTCCGAAGTCTGATGGGATTGGACACCACAGTGGTAGGGTAGAAATTAGTCATTTCATATATAGTATTTTTTTCAATAAATAGAAAGAAACCTAGGTTGCAAAACAGCCTGAGGCATAGTCCAGAATTTTCACCTATCTTTTGGAAATGATCAAAGAGAAGATAATTTCTTATTTTATTGTTGTATCTCTTAAAAATTATAGATCTTACTAAAGTGAGAACAAAGTATTAATTGGACATAGCATATTCCCTACTATTTAATGAAACGTAAGAACTAATGTGTGAATCTATGTGTAAATGTGTGCATATAACTGAACAGAAAGCAATGTTGTTGGTAGTATTGTAGCACTAGTTCCAGTAGATGGCACTCTGGTTCAAACTGATAGTCTACCCTCCCCTTTGTCCAGCAGTAACGTTCATTCAGTTGTAATTGTAAGCAGGACACTGTACTTATCTGTTGGGATTACCCAAGGCAGTATGTGTTGTAATAAGAGTAACTCAAACTAATATTTGCAAACTATTTGATAAAAGTCACCATGTGTATGGAAACAGTGCACAGCCATAATAATCAGAACACCTGAAACCAAATGGGATGAATTGAGCACATCTTCAAAGAAGGGGTCCAGTCACTAGACTGCTTTGAATGGAACAGAAGGCACATGAGGTGGAAGAAGCAGATGTTCCAGGTACAAGCTGCCTCTAGAAAAGTTTCTTGGAATCCAGAGAAGTATATGTGAGGAATATGAAATAGTTTGGATCTGCTTTGAGAAAGTCCTCTGAGACAGGTTTAAAGTGAATAGAAAGGCTTCCTCTAAGGAGAAGAAAGTGGAGGAAGGCAAGAGAAACGTCATCTTCACAAAGATAATCAAAACACAGTCAGCTAAAATTATACCTTGCATCCATATTTTTACTTTGGTTATTAGGAAATAAAATTCAGATTAGCTAACTGAGCCAATATTTTTAATTTTATGTTTTATGTAATTGTAAGTATTTACGTTATCTTTTAAGGATGAGGTTGGTCAGCTGTTGTTAGGTGCCATTGCGACATAGGGTTTTTAATGGATTGCCTCAGGAGTGGATTGCCATGTCCTTCTTCCATTTTTGTGGTGCTGGGAATCAAACCTGGGACCTCAGAGACTGCACAGCAGCATCAGGATTGGATGAAGACTCATTAACAACTTGTGTTATGCCGATGACACAACTCTGCTTACTGAAAGTGAAGAGGATTTGAGACATTTACTGATGAAGATCAAAGAACATAGCCTTTAGTATGGATTGTGTCTCAATATCAACAAGACAAAAATCCTTACAACTTCACAGTATGCAATTTCACAATGAATGGAAAAAAGATTGAGGTTGTCCAGGATTTGGCTTTACTTGGTTCTACAATGAATACTTGTGAAAGCAGCAGTCAAGAAATCAAAAGACACATTGCTTTTGGAAAGCTGTGGCAAAAGATCTCTTTAAAGTATTGAAAAGTAAAGATGTCACATTGAAGACGAAGGTAAGCCTGACTCATGCCATGGTATTTTCAGTCCCATCATATGTTGAGAAAGCTGGACATTGAACAAGGGAGACAGGAGAAGAACTGATGCTTTTGATTATGGTGCTAGAGACAAATATTGAATATACCATGGACTGCCAAAAGAATCAACAGATCTGTCCTAGAAGAAGTGCAACCAGAGTGCTCCTTGGAAGCAAGGATGGCTAGATTGTGTCTCACTTATTTTGAACATGTAGTCAGGAGGGACCAATCCCTGGAGAAGGACATCATGTTTGGGAGAGTGGCAGGTCAACAAAAAAAGGATAATCCTCCACTAGATGGATTGACACAGTATCTGCAACAAGGGGCTTAAATATAAATAAGATCATGTGCCTGGCACAGGATCAGGGAGTATTTCGTTCTGTTGTACATGAAGTTGTTATGAGTCGGACTCGACTTGATGGCACCTAACAACTACAACACATTTTCTTTTGGACGAGGGTTTAGCTCAATTGGTAGAGTGCTGCTTGCATTCTCTGAGGCCCTGGGTTTGATGTCCACCACTACAAAAACAGGAGAAGGACCTGGTAGCCCACTCCTGAAACAATCTTGAAACAATCAGCCATTGAAAATCCTATGAATAGCAAAGAAGCACTGACATAGTGCCAGGCATTGCACAGTGTCAAGGAGTGTTTTGTTTTGTTGTACATAGGATCATTATGAGTTGATGGCACCTAACGACTAAGCATTATCTTTTACATTGTGTTATTGTGGAACTGGTTCAAATTGTACTTGTCAAATGTAAACACTGAATTTTCTACCTAAATGTAGGACTTTGAACCATGTGCCTCTAGCACCTCAGAAAATCCATCCATGAGACTTTAATTTTTTGTTACCTTAATAAATAATTTTCTAACAGGGCTGCCTCCTGAAAATTTCACATGTGGTTTGTTTTGCCTAAGCTTAGAATAACAGAAAGGTCACAGGGAAAGAAATATATCTATGATTAGGATTAAGCTTGTACTTATGTTTAGAGCATTTGAGGCAATGGAGGAGTTTTAATTGGCATTGTACTTTTTGATGCAAATTTAAAGTTAGAGCAAGGAGGAGATGTTTTAAATAATTCAGCAGAAAATGGACCAAACGAGCAGACCTCTTTAAGGTCTCAAGTACAGTGAAGCATTAATGGAAACTGTGTTGCTTAATCTACAGAAAGTGCTTTCCATTCGCCATATGTTACCAGGGATATCATTAAAGTTGTAATTTATTATGAGGAGGAGTATTTAAAATGCTGTGCTGAGGTCCCAGGCTCTGGTGTCTCCAGCTAGGTCAGCATTTTGTTTGTGATTTTAAGCTATTTTGTGCCTTGGGTAAGAGAAAAGAGAATGAGGTTCATTAATTCTTGAAGTGTGTTAAACACAGACATTTTGTACTTTTCTTTTTTTCCTAGAAGAGGGAAAACATCCTTAAACAAATAGGTTAGATATGTAATTGGTTAGGACTCCTCATGAATAATTTCTCTCAGACAGGTGTGATGGTACAATTGTGTGATCCCAGCAACTTAGGAGGCAGAGGCAGGAGGATAGCAAGTTTGAGACCAGAGGCAGTCTATGTAATTTAGAGGGATCCTGTCTCAAAAAGTAAAAAAAAGTAAAAAAAAAAAAAAAAAAAAGGACTGGGAATGCAGCTGAGTGGTACAGCACTTGCAAAGCATGCAAGCGTGAGGCCCTGATTTCAACCCTCAGTACTGCAAAACAATAACAACAACAACAACAACAACAACAATATTTCTGTTTGAATTTGAATGAATCTTCTCAGCTAGCTGTTCGTTACTGGGCTTTGAGGTTTGCTGAAAGGAGGGGTTCTTTGTGGCCTCTTCTGACGGAGAGAACTAGCCTGCAAAATGACAAGGTGACCTTAGTGCGGAGTGTGGTAGTACAGAGCAGAGGAGATGTAGTTGTTGTGCTGGGGATCAAACCTGTGACCCAGGCCTTGTCAGCCTGGTGCTTTCTCAAGCTCTTCCAGTCTTTCTGAGTTTGTGGGTTCTGTGACCATTGTCCTTTTGGGTCACTGGCCTTGGTGTTCACAGGTAGTCAGTAGGTCCCATTCCTTGAATATGAAAATGTGTGACCTATGCAAGCAAGTTTGTTTGACTGGAAGAAGGTGCTGGCTGAATTAAGTAGGGTGAGGGGGAAAAGGTTAATCTAGAAAGAAAGGAGGAAAGAGAATTCCATTGTGGAAGGCCTTGGACACCCAGGAGTCAGGTCTTTTAGAATCACAACTGGCAGTGATGCCACACACACTCTTTCCTAGTCCCCGTAGCTTATTACATATTTGCCAAAGCAGTTGCAACTTAAAATTTTTATTTCCAACCATAACCCACGAAAAGCATCACATAGCCCCTAAAATATTCATGTTATTGCTACTGCATGCTCATGCTAGAATCTGAGGATTTGCCTTCAGCTATACTTAAGCATAAAAGACATCGTACTAAAAATAATTGGCATAAAGCCATCAACTTGTTCATTTGCTCTCTTTCACTGTAAGACAATAAAGGAATTAAATGATGTCTCATTTGGCTTTATACATTTGCATACTTAAATGTTTGGATACTTCCCTGCTAAGAAAATTGGGCCTGATCAGACAGACTAGTTGTGGGTGAATACCTAAAAATTTCAAATGTATTAATTCTTTCTAGCTGTGGATTATTAGCAATTTTTGACTATTATGCTATATTGATGATATATTGTTGAATGAAGCAGGTTAATATAGCAATATGCTATTGTGAAAAAAGTTATATAGATGGTATTTATATTTTTCTAAATGCATTATGATAATACACACATGTAAAAAATGCTAGGTACAAACTAAATCATATTAACATTTAACAGCCAAAATATAATAGCCCTTAGTTCTTTTTTTGCCTGATTATTGAATTTTTTTTACAAAGTCCACTGTCAAAAATATTTCTTAGAGGCCGAGAAGTACTCATATGCATGAAAAAATATTAGCCTCAGAACCAACCACCCCTTTAATGTGGTCCACACATTATGTCTACATTTCTGGTAAACTTGAGATTAGCTAACACAAAGCAAGAACTATTAAAACAACAACAACAACAAAAAGTAGTCTCAATTTAAAAGCCCACTCCTGCTGAGCATGGCACAGAGCTTTCTTCATTTGTTCAGGCAGCAGCAGTTCTGAGGTGACAGCAAAGCTTTCTCTCTCTCTGTGCCTCCCCAACGTCCATAATGTCTCAAAACAGTATGATGCCCAAGGGTTCCCGTTCATGAGATGTATGTATAAAATACACACATACTTGCTCACTCACATACACACACACACATGTACATCTTTCTTCAGGCTATATGCTACTCACAGGGCTTAAATTAAAACAACTTTCTTTAATTCTCTGGCCACTGACTAGTGGCATTCATCAAAGTCTCAGTCACTTCCTTCCTTCATTTCCCACTTCCACACAACTTACAACTGTAAATAAAATACATGACTCTATAAACTAAGTTCTCAGCATAATGGACTCAAATCGGATAAAGAGGATTGAAAAAACAAAAACAAAACAAAAACAAAAAAACTCCCGCCCCCATCACCCAGTCAATGGCCAATCTTTTTTCATTGACACTAAACTCAATATTATGAGATTTTAAGTCCAAATGGCCAAATTTTGTTCAGATAAAAAAAAAAAATTCAATATGAAGAAAATTTAAATAACTAAATTAAGAACTTGCATCTATCTACTTACCTATATCTATAATCTTTTATGTATCTCTGTATCATCTGTAAGAGAGAATACATTTCTTTTTCAAGTACATCTGAAACATTCCAAAAAATCATTTACATTACAACTACATCTGAACATTTACATTTACAATTACATCTGAAACATTCCAAAAAGTCAAATGATAGATTATAATCTAGCCATATGCAATAAAAAAGAAATTAATAACAAGAAAAATTTAAATGTACATGTCTAGAAACTAAAAAATGTGCCAAAACCTAGAAGGAAATTTGTAGCTTTAAGTAAACTTATATTTATGAAAGAATGAAAAGTGAAAGATTTTGAACAAATGAGCCGAGTGCTTACCTCAAGAAATTGGAATTGAA
>VMDO01028384.1:0-23888 GCA_007922755.1 Pedetes capensis
TTGCAGGTTTAGTAAGTTAGATATTCTTGGTTCTTTCTTTACTCTCATTTGATCATGACTTCCTCTTGTGGGATTTATTTATTTCTGTTTTCTTGTATTGGTGTTTGTCTTTCTCCTTCTGTGCACAGGATTCCTTTAAATATGGTGTGCAGTGCTGGTTTAGTGATTGTGAATTGTTTAACTTTGTGTTTATCTTGGAATGTAGTTTTAGCATTCCAAGTATTATGTGATGTGGAGGGGATCTTTTTTCTGGTCTTATTATTTGGGGTTCTAGATGCCTCTAATTTTTTGGTCTTTATTTCTTCCCCTAGATTTAGGCAGGTTTTTGCTATTGTTTCTTCAAATACATTTTCTATCCCTTTATGTTTAGTCTTGGACCTTTCTATAGCATAGGTTATGTCTCTTCATCTTGTGCCATAGTTCTTGGAAGATGTGGTCATATTCCTTTGTTTTCTCTTTGTTGGTATCTCAGCATAGTATTTCCTTGACCTTGTCTTCCATTTCTAGTACTCTTTCTTCTGCTGTACTCAGTCTACTGGTGTTACTTTCTGTGATTTTGTTTATCATGTTTTTCATTCCCAACATTTCTCTAATATTTTTTTCAAGATCTCAATTTCCTTGCTGAATTTTTTGTCAAGTACCTGAATTGATGCAGTCACTTCATTCATTTACTTAGTCATATTTCTTTGAAATCACTTGTCATTTTTATAAGTTGACTTTGGAAATCCTTGTCTAGTGTTTCAACTATTTCAGTATCTTTGGTTTCAGTTATTGAGAAGCCATAGTGTTTTCGAGGAATCCCATCATCTTTCCTTGCCACATTCCTTGTATTTCTGTATTGAGGGTTTTTTTTTTATCTGTTAGGATAGTTGTCTCTTCTTGTTTTATTTGGGGTTCTTCTGGGTGTACAGTCTTCTCTTGAGGTCTTGGTCCCCAGTATCACTCAGGCAAAGCAAACTATTGTTATAGTAACAAATATGACTAAAACCAGATTTATAAATTACAGTTAACCTAATTTGAAGGTAATTAACACCTAAGAAATTACCTAAGGAAAGGAAAATGAAGGTATTGTGTAGAGTAAGTTTTGAGGTTAGACATTAATTATGGTAAAGATATAAACAGCAGAAGGATGAAAATCAGGGACGGAGGAAGAGAAAGACAGAATTGGGTAGGAAAAAGGGGAAAGAGCAGGTATAAAGGAGAGTATTGGAGAGTGGGTAAGAAAACAGCAGGCAAAAATATGAGTATGCTTGTACAATATAGAAAAATCTATATAAGGTTATACAAAGCTTGTAGACATATAACAAGTACAAACAAAAATTTCTCTTTTCTTAGCAAATAAATTTGTGTTCAACTAACATTGAAAGTAGTATAATCAAATAGCTAGCTAACCTAAGATGAGAAATGATTAAACATTTGAAATATGAAAAGAAAAATGAAAATAAAATTGAAAGAAATAAAGGAAGAAAGGAAGACAAAACAAACAAGCAAAAAACAAAAGCCAAACAAACAAACCTGGGTCTGAGTGTTTTATTCTTCTTCACTGTTAAGGAGTCCTGTCTAGGTGTCTACCAACCAGGATCTGACTAGGAAGTCTCACCCGCAAGTCAGAGGTCATCCAATAGAATTCACAGCAAATTTACAAACTGCAGGTTCACCCTCCTAGTTTTTCAACATGCATGCTCCTCGGCTACTGGTATTGAGGCTGCTGATGTGACCCTGGATGTTGCTGAAGTCCAATTTACAAAGTACAAGTGCATTTCCCTAATTTCTTAAATGTACGCACTTCAGGTGCTGTTGTCTCCAGGACTGCAGCCTCTGCTGCCACCAAAGTCAATTTTACACTTGTCTGCTGCCACCGAAGTCAACTATGCACTTCAGATGTAGCCTCCTGTCTGAGTGTTTCATGAAGCCTGTGAATTTGTGTCCCTTGGCTCTCTGATGTGTGCTCAGTCCCCTCTCTCCAATCCCTGTAGGCTAGTTTCAAGGGCCTGCTTCCTCAGATATTGATGGTCCTTTGTTGTGTTGCTCCAAGAGTGGAGAAGTGATGAACTGGATTTTTTCTCTAACCCTAAGCTTTCTTTCTTATTTTTAGTATTTTAATTGTACATATTTATGTTATATAGAGTGATAATTGTATTCATATATATGGTGTGCAATCATCAAAACTGTGTTGTTTATATTTTTATCTCCCCAAACAATATATAAAAGTATTTTGATTAGTATTTATCAATAGTCATGAATATTTATGATGTATAGTGTCATGTCTTTTCAAAATTGTATACAATATAGTGAGACTCATGAGATTTTCATAGTCGTCTCCTCTATTTTGTACTTGTTCTCTCCCTCTTTGCCCTGCTATGTTGTTTCCCTTCCCCCTTCTTCATCCCCTGCCCCCTCCCACTAGTCCCCTCACCCCTCATGTTGTATATATATATTTATGTTGTCTGTATATTTTTTATTTAAGGTAGCTATAGCCCCATCCTTGCTGCACATGACATAATTTCATACTTCTTTTCTGTAAACAATATTCCATTATGTATATATGTCACATTTTTATCCAATCATCTGTTGATGGATATCTGTGCTGACTTCATACTTTTTCAAGTGTGAAGAGTGCTGCAATAAACATGGAAGTGCAGGTGTCCCCATAGTATGATGACTTAGCTTCTGGGCTGGGATTTAGCTCAGTTGGTAGAGCGCTGGGCTGTAGTCTCTGAGGTCCCGAGTTCAATTCCCAGCACCGCAAAAATGGGAGGACCTGGCAATCCACTCCCAAGGCAATCCCGAAACAGTCAGCCATTGAAAACCCTATGAGAGTCGCTATGATTTGGATACCAACTTGAAGGCACCTAACAACAACAACAACAAGAGGTATAGCTGGATCATATGGTAGTTCTATTTTTAGTTTTCTGAGGAACCTCCATACTGATTTCCATAGTGGCTTAACTAACTTATAGCTCCACTAGCAGTGCAAAAGTTTTTGTTTAGGACCATATCCTTGCCAGCATTTGTTATTTATTTTGTTGATGTTAGCCATTCTAACTGTAGTGAAATAAAATTTCAGTTTAGTTTTCCTTTGCATTTCTCTGATGGCTAGGGATATTGAACATTTTTTCACATATTTATTGGACCTTTGTATTTCTTCTTTAAGAACTGTTCAGTTTCATTGCCCACTTATGGACTGGATTGTTACTTTGAGCTCTTTGTATATCCTAGATATCAATCCTCTGTCAGATGTGTAGCATGCACAGATTTTCTCACTCCATAGACTCCCCCTTTATTCTATTAATTGTTTACTTTGCTGTACAAAAACCTTTTAATTTTACAAAATTTCACTTTTCAATTCTTGGGGCTATTTCTGGAGTATTGGAGTCCTGCTAGGATACTTGCCTATGCCTCTCTGTTGGAATGTGTTCTCTACATTTTCCTGTAGTAGTTTCAAAGTTTCCTGTTTTATGTAGAGATTTCTGATCCATTTTGAGTTGATTTTCATACAAGTCAAGTGGTTTGGGTCTACTTTCATTCTTCTACATATGGATATCTAATTTTCCTTGCACCATTTGTTGAAAAGGTACCTTTGTTAAAGATCAGGTGGCTGTAGCTGTGTGGGTAAATATTTGGGTCTTCTATTCTGTTCCCTTAATCTTCATGTCTGTTTTTGTGCCAGTATTAAGCTATTTTTGCTACTATGTCCCTGTAGTATATTTTGAAGTCAGGTATTATGATGCTTCCTGTATTGCTTTTACCACTTAGGATTATTTTGGGTATACAAGGTCTTTTGTGCTTCCATATGAATTTAGGATTTTTCTCTATTTCTGTGAAATATATCACTGAAATTTTGATGGGGATTGAATTGAACCTATAGGTTACTTTTGGTAGCACAGCCATTTTCACAATATTAATTCTTCTGATTCATGAGCAAGGGAGGTCTTTCTATCAGTGTGGTATTGGTGAAAGTACTGACAGATAGATCAAGAATTTAAATTCATTGAGGGAAATATCTGGTTTTCTCAATTTTTATTGGTAGAGTATCTAGTATAGTAATGATTAATATTTAGTGGGGGAAATGATTCTAGTAGGTTGAAAAGATTAGTTTTTGAAAGGTTATGTCTGACTTGTGATACCTATTATTTTAAACACATTTAAGGAGAATATATAGCATTTCAAAGCAGATGTGAATGGCACATTTTCCCCACAATGATCACTCTGTGTTCTGGCAGGTTCGTCCTACACTTGCCTCCCAGCCTCCTCTGTCTCCAAGTGAGAAGGATGTTGTCCTAATATGACTCAGGTCTAAGTAGGAAGCATAATACATGCAGTCAGAAATTAGCCTTGTTAAGGGAACATTTTGTAGAAAGTGGATATTCTACATAAATGTTTCTGTCAACTCTCACTCCCATAATCTTTATCTAGTAGTCAAGTGTAGTCCTCAGAGCACAGATATATCTATGTAGCCAAGCTTGGATTTCACAGGGATGGAAAAAACTTTTGATTTAGACTATGTGAACCCAAATTTTGTAGCATAACTACATTTTTAAACATAGACACTGTCTAAGGGGCTTGATCTTTGATTCTAAATTTCTGTTCCTTCATGAAGGAATTGGAATGCCACTAAATTAATTATGGAAAGGAGGGGGTACATGATCAGTGAGTTAGAAAGGGACACTGCAATCAATCAATCGATCTAGATTTTTCCTTCAGGTTGCTGGGAACTTATTCTTACTTTTCACTTACTTCATGCTTTCTTTTGCTATCTTTCAAGAACAGTGACTTCTAGCTTTTCTTGGCTTTTAATAGGGTTTTAATGCTTTGCTTAAGTACCTGCTCAAAGTCTGAACTTTGAGAAAGGTATCATAAAAGTACACACACATATGAATGTGTATATATACATGTATATACACACATATGTATATATGTATGTATGTGGCTTAGAAGCTCTGAGTTCAGGTTAACTCACATGCCTGTATCAGTGGAAAGGGGAATGGAGTATATCTGTTTTCATGCTAATGACTCATTCCTTTTGGGGTGCTTCCAAAGGAATGCAAATTCTCAGGCACTTCTGCATTTTCTGTGCAGGCAAAAGTCATTAGAATCCTGTGGCAAATTCTCTGGCAAAGAGCTGCAGTAAAGATATTTGAATTTTTTGAAAGCTTACTTAGAGCTAGCATGCATAAAAATTTAATCAAAGAATGTGAAGGGATATGAGCAGAGTACTGACAAGATGAGGTACAGCTTCTGACTGACAGAGATGATTTTATGTTACTATGACATTAGTGGCAAACAGAAAAGCCCCACAAACCATATCACATCTGAATTGCCCATTTGCCTCTTGAGCTTTCCCTCTTCTGGTATACTTACTTATACTTTTAGGTCCTGTTTGTTGCTTGTCTCAGCCATCCAATCCTGCCTGTTCTCAGAAGCTAAGCAGGCTCAGCCTAGTTAGTCCTTGGATAGGAGACTGCCTGGGAATACCAGGTACCTCAGGCTAGGGAGAAGGACTGGCAACCCACTCCTGAAACAATCCACCATTGAAAACCCTATGAATACGAGACAAGCACTAACAATAGTGCCAGGCATAGCACAGTGTTGGGGAGTATTTCATTCTGTTATACATCAGATCACTATGAATTGAACCCAAGTTGATGGTACCTAACAACAACAACAACAAATTTGTTGCATGAAATTTTAGTTTTGCTAATCGTATGTCAGTAACCCACCCATGGAATGGAAGGCAACAGACCTGTTTTGCTGTTCATGGCATCCTGACTTCCTATACCTAGGCTCTTCCCAGACATTCAGAGCTGGAACCACTGGCTCCATCCCACTTACCTTGTCCTTACTTCATTTCTGTCAAGAACTGGTGATTTTCAACAGACCCCACCATCCTGGAGGACTTGGGTGCCTTCTTACAGTGTGTGTGTGTATGTATGTATATATGTGTGTATATATATGTGTGTATATATATGTGTGTATATATACATATATATATATATATATTTTGTTAGGTGCTGTCATATTGGTATCCAACTCAGAGCGACCCTATGTACAAAAGGCGAAATACTATCATCAGTACTTCTCTGCCATTCGCAGGCTTTTCAATGGTGGATTGGTTTTTGGGAGTGGGTTGCTGGGTCCTTCTCCCAAATACAATGCTTGCCTAGCATGCACAAGGCCCTGGGTTACATCTCCAGCACCATGAAAAAATATGTACGGATAAAGGAAATATTTTAAATACACATACACACACATATATATACACACACACACACACACATACACACATATACATACATATACATTTATATATGTATACACACATATATACATATACACACATATACACACATATGTGTATGTATATATACACATATATGTGTGTGTACATATATCATTTGCTCATTTTTAAAATGGATTACCTGGTTTTTTGTTGGTAAGGTTTTTTCTAAATTTTTTATATATTCTGAATATTAACCTACTGTAAGATGAACAGTTGGTAAATATTTTCCTGCACTATGTAGGTTGTCTCTTCACACTGTTATTTCCCTTTGTAGTTTGATACAATCCCATTTGTCAACTCTGCTTTTATTTCCATGTGCTTTTTGGGTCCTATCCAGAAAACCATTGCCTGAACAAGTGTCATGAAGTGTTTCCCCTGTGTTACCCTCTAGTAATTTTAGAATTTTAAGTCTTCCATTTAGGTATTTGATTCATCTTGAGTTTATTTTTGTATGTCGTTGTTAGGTGCTGTTGAGTGGGGTCTGACTCACAGCAACCCTATGTATAACACATGAAAAGCTACCTGACACTGTGCCATGCCTGGCACTATTGTCAGTGCTTCTCTGTGATTCATAAGGTTTTCAATGGCTGATTTTTTTTTTTGAGAGTGGGTTGCCAGATCATTCTTTTAAGCCAACAGCACCCAGTATCCTGAGACAGTCTCCCATCCAAAGACCAACCAGGCATGACCCTGTTTAGCTTCTGAGATCTGACTGAATTGGTGGCCACAGTGGTATGGATGAAGGTTATTTTTTGTATAAGATAAGAAATAGAGGTCAAGCTTCAATCTCATGCATGTAAATATCTGATTTTCCAAGCACCATTTACTAAAGATGCTATCCTTTCTCCAATGTATATTTTTGGCCTCTTTGCTGATGTGTGGGTACATTTCTGGTATCTTTATTCTATTCAGTTGGTGTATTTGTCTGTTTTTATGCCAATACCATGCTGGTTTTGTTACCACAGCTCTGTAGTAGGTCTTGAAATTAAATATTGTGATCCTCCAACTTTGTTATTTTTGCTCAAGATTGCTGTGGCTATTTGGGGTCATTTGTGCTTCCATATGAATTTTAAGATTTCTTCCTAGTTCTGTGAATTATTTCATTGGTTTGATGAAGATTGTGCTGAATCTGTACATTTCTTTGGGAAGTATGGCATTTTAACAATATTAAATCCTCCATTTATAAGCATGAGAGATCTTCCCATGTTCTTGTATCTTCTTTGATTCCTATCATTAGTGCTCATAATTTTCATTGTTGAGATCTTTGACATCCTTGTCAAAGTTTGTTCCTAGGAAATTTTTTGTTGGTCTATACTTTTAAAGATATCCATTGTTATCCGTAGCAGATGGAGAAATAAATTATGTATTTATATGATGGTATAAGGCACACCAATAAAAAATGATGATTTACTCCAGCACAAAAACAACATAGATTGTTTTCACAGACATAAGGACCCAGACAAAAATGACTAATGTCTCCATGTAAAGTTTAAGAGTAAGTAAAATTAATCTATGGTGATAGAAGATAGGAAATAAATACCTCTAGAATGGGATGTCAGTGGTACTATTGGGAAGAGAATGAGGAATCATCTAGTATGATAGAAATATTCTGAATCTGAAGCTGAGTACACATGGACTTCATTCCTGGAGTGTGTGTGTGTGTGTGTGTGTGTGTGTGTGTGTATTTTGCAGTACTGAGGGGTTAAACCCAGGGCTTCATATATGCTAGACAAGTACTCCTCCTCTGACCAGCACTCTCAGCAGCCCCCCCCCTTTTTTCTACAGAATCTCTCTAAGTTGTACAGGCTGCCTCTGGCTTCAAGCTCATGATTCTCTTGCCTTGGCTTCTTGAGTCACTGGAATTACAGGTGTGTGTTTCACTGAGAGTGCAGGAATGTATGTAAATTTACTTAAAAAGAAAAGCAAGGAAATAACCATTGTAAGGAAAAGGACTTAAGAATCCCACAAAGGGCCAGGCATGGTGATACATGCCTGCAATCCCAGTGCTCAAGAGGCTGAGGCAGGAGGATTGATTGCATTTTGATGCCACCCCTGGTCTGCATAGTGAGTTCCAGGCCAGGCTGGGCTATGGAGACCTTGTCTCAAAAAACAAATAACAACAACAAAAAAGGAGCAAGACAAAAGAATCCTACAAAGGATCTTAGAGGGAGCATATGAAGAACAAATGTCTCTAGAATCTAATCTTTTTCTTCATTACCCTCCCCCGGCACCACTGAAAGCAACCTGGAAGGGAAGAGATGGTTCTAAATAGAGCAGGATGCTTTGTGGGAAGTAAGAGGAAGTTCTGCTTTCCATTCCTAAGGTGATGGTGGATGGGGTCTATGAGGGATTAGGGGCACATGACATCACTGCACAGCCTGGATGCTCCCCTCCTTCCACCTCTCCTTCAGCCCCGCCATCTGGGCAGCCTCTATCACAACCACTCAGGCTTCTTAGTTGCAACCCACTGTATCTGACACTCATTTGCTTCAGCAAGAGTGGAGTTTACTGGAAGGAAATGGGCTATTTGGAAGGAACCAGATTTAGGACCAGGCAGGATTCAGGAGAAGATTCAGGATTCAGGAAGCTGGAAGCAGTCAAGTCACATCACAGAAACTGTCAGCTAGGATGCTGGCTGACACTCCAGGGCCTCCTCCACAGGCACCGAGCATTGCTGGTAGCACCCCTAATCTTACCACACAGCAGAGCTGGCTGCTGGATCCTATCATCTTTGCCTTTGCCATTACGAACTCTAATGATATACAGTTGCCACAGGAAGCTCCTGAGCTCCTGGGGTTGGGTAAGGTGTTCTGCGGTGGCTGGTTCCCTTATGCTGTGGCTAGTTCCATTGTGTACTGATTCAGCTAAGACTCACGTGATAGAAGCTTCCTCCAGAAAGGAGGACAAATATTCTTATTCTTCAAGCTTCGGCCTGAATTTCATTTCCTGAGGGAAGAAACTCAGTCTGATTTCCCCTGTTGTTAAAAGCTTTTGTTTATGGAAGCTTTTGGTGTGGGGTTTTCAGGCCACATGTGTGATGTAGATTCCAGCTCCAGACACACCCAAGTGCAGGCTTGAGGTTAGGAATTCCCAGAGGAGATGGCTTGGCTGCACATACTTTGACCAGAGCCATGGCTGAGAAGAGCTGTGTTTTCATCATGTCTTTGTGCTGGGTCTTTGTTTCTACTTCACTTGCTAGAAACAAGGCTTGGAGGCCTGGGCTTTGCCTGTGTTCCTCATGCAGGAGTACTCCATCTTGGCTGACTCTGCCTCACCTCTAAGGACAGCCCCAGCCCTCCCACATCTCATGGGACTCCTGCAGTCCTGCCTCCCCTGCCTTCCCAGGAACTTTCTCTCCTGGCAGCTTTGTCATGCATCAAAATTATGCTTTGCTTGTGTTTTGTTTTAATCCAGCATTCTAATGCATACCGCACTGGAAGGAGTTGATCTGGATTCCAAAATGCTTGGTGATCAGAAATGAGTATCTATACATATTTTTCGATTTTATGAATGAACAAATAAATGTGTGAACGGGTGAAAGAGTTTTATTTTATATTCTGGTGAATAGTGGCAATTACATTTGCTTTGTGCCTTTCCTTGGTTATTGCTTTATAGCTTCTGTAACTCCTAGAACAGAAAACGACAACAGAAACACAAAACACATTGAGTAGAAGTCTTAATACTAAAAAGGGATGACATTTTTTTTTCTTAATGAAAGGAAACCTTAGTCTATTCAAAACTGAAACTGAAAAGTGGAGATCAGTTACGGCGGAGTAATTGGTCCAATACCTTGAGTCTTCATTGGAAAGTCCTCTTCCTTTGCTCTTGGGTCTTCTACCTGGTGCCCACCCAATAGCAGGCATGCCTTAGGTGGTTGTTGCTCCCTTTAATCTGGGAAAAGTCATTTAAGCAGCAAGGCCACAGACCTTTACATGAGACTTCCAACATGATTTCCTTGGAAGCTAGGGGGTACCTGGGTTGGAGGTACACAGACATGAGACAAATTTTACACACACACACACACACACACACACACAGATACTTTTGATACAACAGTCATGTCCTTTTTTTGGTTGGAAATATCTAGGTTAAAAAGAAGCAACAGTAAATTATACCCACATATGTACACAAATACACACAAAGTTTTGTTGGGACAGAGAAGAATAAAAGCTGGGTGCAGTAAAATGCACAGCATTGCTGGAGACTGTGTTTTGCTGCTCATCTTCAGTATGTATCCTACGGGGGTTTCTCTCATCCCAGCTCTTGTGGAAAAAGCCACCATGAACCTTCAATACTTAGAGTCTCACTTTGTGTGTTTATGCCTCAAAGTCAAAGAGGGAGGGTGGCTTTACCCTCCTCAGTCTGTGGGACTAGCTTTCTCAGTGCTGGCTTTTGTTTGAGGATCTACTTCTCTCCTGGGAGACTTGCCTGGCCAATACCTTCAGCCTTGCAGAAGAAATCCTACTTCCCAGCAGGGTTCATCTTTATTCTCATAGTAAATGAAGAAGTTAGGGTTTGAAGCAGCTAAGACTCACCTTAAACTGACATTTTTTTGCACTGAATGATTTGGCTGTATGATTTTAAGTTCTGTGATGATAAAATAATACTTCTTTGCAGCCCATTTAATTTGTAGCCATAAACTCCTAATCAGTTATAATTCATATTATAAGCCTTTATTATTGTTCTTGTTAGGTGCTATCAAGTCAGTGTCTGACTCATAGCAACTCTACAAACAACAGGTGAAAAACTATTGTCAGTGCTTCTCTGCCATTCATGGGGTTTTCAATGGCTGATTGTTTTTTGGAAATGGGTTGCCAGGTCCTTCTCCTAAGCCTACAGCAGCTGGTATTCCCAGGTGGTCTCCCACCCAAGTGCTAACCAGGCCCAACCCTGCTTAACTTCTGAGATCTGATGGGATCAGATGCCGCAGTGGTATGGCTACAGGCATAAACCTTTATAAGTTTCCTTATACAACAGTGTATATTGATATTAGGCATTATTTTACATCTCTTTTACTAAGCATGTGAATTTTAGCTAATTATTCTTCTTTGTTAAACCCAGTTACCTATAAAATAGAGATAATACCAGTTTCAGTGATCATTAGGAAGATTAATGTACATAATTTATAGAACTACTTTGCATAATGTATAAATGCAATTTAGTAAAATTTGCTTTGAAAAAGCAAAGACAAAAAATGAGCGACTTCTTGAGTCATATACACCAGTAGGAGGTAGGTTCTGTTATCCCATTTAATACACCAGATTACAAGGTCTGGAGTGTTCAAGTAACTTGCTACTTACGGTCTTATTTCAGAAAAGTTGGATATTATTGCACGTTTTTTGTTATTCTCCCTCCTTTTTTGTGATTTTTCTGCCTTTCCCCAGGATGTACAAGCCCTAAGAGTTACTCCATGGAGAGTGAACCATAGGAACCCTGGATGCTGGACCCCAGGCATAGCTATGGGCAAGGGGGCAAAACTGAAAAGACAGGGATTGCATGAGATTCCTGGGAGTGACCACATCACTGAGCTCTCTGAAGTCTGGCAGCACCATTATTAAGGGCACTTCTTGTCCACACCTTGAGTTAGGAGCTTGGGATCTCTATTCTGGTGACATTCACCAGGCTTTGAGGAAAGACTAAAATTGACATTCTTCCAAAAAATAGCCTCAACGAACCTCAGGAGAGTGAATCCTCCAGAGTCCATTTGGGGTCCCAGCCCATGGTATAACCTAGAAATTTAGATTATTTTTAGTTTTAAGAGAAGAGCCAAAGGATTCCCACACATCTGAAGAAGGATTGCAACAGAAATTCAAGAAATTCGGAAAAAACAGCATGGTACACAGCCGTTGTCTAATGCCAGGAGATATCTTGAGGCAGAAGTCTGTGTAACACAGGAGATAGGGCCTTGTCAAATTGAATTTGCCTGGTGCATGTTGGTGGTAGGTGGGCATTTTCACATAGGAGGACCACCAAGGCCACCTGCTTACTGCTGAAGCTACTGAGAAAGAAGCTTTGATAGGAAGCCCGGGATCAGGGACACTTTTTTGGCCGCTCTTTGCTGGAATGGGAAATGAAAGCTGGGACAAAATTGACCAGGAATTCTCTGGGTTCACTTTTCACCTCTTTCCAAATTTTTGCATTTGGAGGCAGTGCCCATCAGCTCCTGCGCCCAGGTCTTCTGGCTGGGCCCTGCTGTGCCATAGTAGGAATCTGCACTGCATTCCACCTGTTGCCGCTAGCCAGCCGAAGGCACTGATGCAGGTTTCTGGGCTGACAGTTCTATTTCAAAAGGCTGTAGGACCAGAAGGGCTCCTGGCAGATTATATCTGCTAACCTGTGTTTCAGCATCAGGCTCTGGTGGTTTGATGCTGATGTCTACTTCCTGGCATGGGTGGCATCTTTTATAGGGTTTGCTGCCTGGACTTTGAGCCTAGAGGGATGGGAGTGGTACAGGTTGGGAAAGTCTTGAAGAAAAGAAGTAGGTGCACCAAGAAGCCTTTGGTTTTGGTTTTCCCATCATCTTTCACAGAAGGAGAAATGAGAGGAATTGATGCTTTTGCCTATTTTGTGATGAAGAAAGTGGCGGCCTGAGGCCAATCTCCCTCACTGTATTGTTTAGTAAGCAAATAACCTTCCAAGAAGAGGGCTATTTCTCCTGGCAGTTTCTCTCTCTCTCTTTTTTAAGACTTCATTTTATTATTTTTTAAAGAGTGTTTTAGATTCACAGGAAAGTTGAGAGAAAGGTGTGGAGTTTTCCTTTCTCCTCCCAGACCCCATTTATGGACAACCTTCCTCGTTGTTACCATCTCCCACCAGAGTGGTACATTTGTTATGGTGGAGGAGCCTATGTTAACATGTCATTATCATCCGGTCTATAGTTTACATTAGGGTTCACTCTGAGTATTAAACATTTGTGGACTTGAACAAATTTATAATGACATGTATCCACCATTACAGGTTAGTATAGAATAGTTTCACATTGTCTTAAATACAGATTTTTTTTTTTTAGTGGCTAAACAACTTGAGATCCCCAAATAATACATTTTGAGTTTCTTTCCTTTTTTACACCTTTCTCTCTCCCTTTCTTTTCTTTCCTTTTTTTTTCCTTCAGTACTGAGGGTGCTGAACCCAGGGCCTCACGAATACCTTGCAGGTGCTCTGTCACTGAGCGGCACCCCCAGCTCTTTTTTTATATTTTATTTTGAGACCAGATCTTGATAAGTTAAATAGGCTGCCTGTGGCCTTGAATCTGAGATCCTCCTGTCTCTACCTCCCAAGTTGCTGGGCTTACAGGCATGAACCAGCACACCTGGCTTTTTGATGGGTTGCATAAGGAGATGAAAAAGAAAATAGTGAACAAATAAGAACATTTCTCCAGCACATACCACATGCCAGGCAGTGTTAGGCATGAATAATATCTAATAGAGAACTTTAGAAGTGTGGAAGGGAAAATAGCTCAGAGAGTAATTATCTTAAGGACTTTTGAAGTTCTGAGCCCTGAAAAGTTTATTATGGCCTAAATACTAAGATCAAAAAATTTAAATATTTAAAAATTTCAAGGCAAACAAAGAAATAAAACCTAACTTGAAGATAAAATAGATGGTCTGAAGTATTTTTGTTTTTGTTTCTTTAACTGAAAAATTATGGATATAATAACAGTCCAGGTTGAACTTTCTCACTTTTTTTGCCCCTTCATTTTTGGCCTTCAAAGTGCACACTTTATATGAGAGTTTATAAAACTGTAGGTTACTATTCAAAGGTAGACCATGGCAGCCACTCACTGGAGGAGTACTCCTGAGAAAAATCCAGGGACATTGATAGGGATATCAATAACAGATAAAAGCCTGTAGCTATGAACTTGACCTTCCAAACTAGGGACTACTGTAGTCTCAGCCTCTTAGGGTGGGGTCCCTCTATGAAGCAACAGAGCCCCTGAGAGCATTTTCTCTCCAAAAGACACAGTATTGCTATGTGTGGGCCTGCAGAGCCCCCAGGATGGAATCCCAGGTCAGACAGAGTGAAGATAGGGGAGCTTCAGGCAGCTGGCTCTGAGCAGAGCAGAATCTGTGCTGAAAGAAATGATTTTCTGAATCACTTTCCAGGGCCTGGGCAAGGGCACTGGTAATTATAGGGGGGATTTGCCCTCAAGTGAGTCCTTACTGGTGGAGGCTGCAGATATTGGACTTCAGCTGGGCCTGGTGCCAGGCTGCTCTCCCTCCACCTTCCCTGAGTAGGTGGAGCCCAGTGGTTATGTGCTTCCCTCTCATTATTCAAGTATGGAGGGGAGAGGGGACAGAGACTGTTTTGGGGTCAGACCACCCATTAAATTGGTGTGGGATTTGTTTTGAGTTTTTTTAAAAGAACACACTGAAAGACCTCATTTTGTTCCTTGGGGTGAGATGCAACTTAGAGATAAAACTCAGCTAAGATTTCTTGCTGAAAGTACTGCCAGTGACATATAGCACTAGGCCCTGATTCCTTCCTCCAAACTGCCCTGCACTTGGTACAGATTTTATCTCCATGACCTTGGTCTTATTTCAAAATGTTTTAATCTCATTGTTAAAATTTCTTCTTATTCCCAAAAGTATTTTGGGAAAGTTTGGAGATCCATGGCAAGATAGAATATTGAAAAGATTGTCAACTTTGGAATTTGGACTCCCAATTTCAAAGACTCTGACTGGAGTTATAGAAGTTATATTGGCTTTTATTGCTTTTTCCTGTAAAATAGGAAAATAATGCTCTCATCCAGGATTTATGAAATTCAATAAAATATAATATGCAACCAGGTGCAGTGGCTCATGCCTATAATTCCAATGACTTGGGAAGTGGAGGCAGGAGGATTGGGAGTTCGAGGCCAGAGGTAGGGTATGTAATTTAGTAAGACCCTGTCTCACAATAAAAAGTAAACAATGGGCTGGGATTATGGCTCAGTAGTCAGGCATTTGCAAACCATGCATGAGACCCTGGGTTAAAGCCCTTAGTACTACAAAAAATAAAAAGAAGAAGTAGAAGATATAGTGTGGTTTTAAATAATACCATACTGTGTGGTACAAGTATTATTTGTTTGTTTGTTTGTTTGTTTATTCATTCATTCACTTATATATTTAGACTGGATCTCACTATGTAGCCCAGGTTGGCCTTGAACTTATGAGCCATCTACCTCAGCCTTATGAGTGCTAGGATTATAAGCATATGCCACCATGCCCGGCTAACTCTTGCTTTAAATGTGAGCCATACTCCTGCTGACCTGTGAGTTCTAGACTCAGTAAGTCAGGATTATGGGGCCTGTGGGGCAAAAGAAACATGTAGAACTGCAACTTTAGGGGCAGGATGATGCTGGTTAGTTGAACAGGATAGAAGAGGTTGTGGTGAAGTCTACACCTTCCCTGATCAGGTGGAGGAAGTTGTCTATAAAGGGAGGGAGTTGGGAGCAGATAGTAGAAAGAAGGGATCCAAAGAAGTTATTTTTTAGGAGACATTGCAATTTGAACTATGTTTGTGACAAAACCATTAGGTCAATGTACAGAAGGATTAAAAGCTCAGAGAAAATAGATTATCAATAACTAAGAATTTGGGTACTAGGGTAAGACAAATTTGGATTTGCTTTTTTGAGCTGTCATTTCTGTGAACTCTAGAAAATTAACAATCTTCACAGCTTCCTCATTTGTAAATATAATATAGTAATATAATATAAATTACATATAAGTATATGATAATAGAATCTGTTTCACTAGGATGAAATGAGATAAAGCATATGAACACTTAGCATAGTATCTGGCTTATATTAAGCATCCAGTAATAGTTAACTATTTATGTTATTACTATTAATTTGAAAAAGTTCAACTAAAATATTTATTTGTTATTAACCCATGTGAGAATCATATTTTATTTCATTAAAAAGACAACCAACAGAAAGGTAAAGATTATTCCAAGAGTATTTGTAATACAGGGACATACATATACAAATGATTTTATATATGTATACAGCATGTAAAATCAAACACATAAAGTAAATAGAGGACAAGGATGCTGAAGTAAGATTTCATGTTAAACATATGATTGATTAGTGTCATATAGAACAATCAAATCATATTTCTTTTTTTCTAGCACTTGAGGGTTGAACCTAGGGCCTCACACATACTTTGCAAGTGTTCTACTACTGAGCCCATTTTTAATATTTTATCTTGAGACAAGGTCTTGCCAAGTTATGCAGGCTGCCTCTGGCCTCGAACCTGTGATCCTCCTGCCTCTGCCTCCTGTGTTGCTGGGATTATAGGCATGAGCCACTGTGCCCGGCCTTAGAAAATCATATTTCTTTGAAGCATAACAATTATTATGACATTAACTTATGCAAAGCTCTCACCTAATATGATTATAAAATGACTGCTCTTTTGCCAGGTATGAATTGTTAGTCAAATATACCATGATGATATCCAAGAGTGTCTGATAAGAGTCAAGCAGGTATTTTGGAAAATGCTATAGCTTGATGTTTCAAGAGTCAATCATCAATTTATATTTCTTCATATTTTGGGTCAATTTTCTTTAAAGCTATTAAATAAATTTTTATAAGAAATTGTGTAATTTAGAAGATAATGTGCAGAAATGAAAGAATTGATTATAGGAGCTAAAGGAATAGAAATGAGAAAACTGACTATATGGTTGGGGGAGTAGAAATGAGAGAATTATAAGAGCTAAGGGGAAAGAAAAGGAGGGAAAAAAGGCAAAGACTGATGAGAGCAGGGGGGTGGGGTGGAGTGTCCGGGGTCAGTAGATACTGGTATATATATGGAGCATCTGTACCAAGCCAGGGCAGAATAAACCCTCCCAGAAATATGTTCCCTGAATGGAAAGGGGAAAGACGTCTTGTGTATCTCTTATCAAAGTCTCCTTCTGCCATCACAGCTCTTATCAGATGAGCGGGTGAGTGCAGTATCACAGGGAAACACTGTGTGGTTTCTATGATGAGGATAATTCTCGTAGGGAGGTAATGGGCAGGAGGAAGTTGAGCGTACCCTTAGAAAAGAACAGGGGAGCTTGTTTGTTAGTCCCTGGAGAATGACCTCTGTCACTGTAGAGTGCTATTTTGCAGCCAGTCTTCTCTGTGTGGGACTTTTGAAAGAATGAGAGAGAACAGCTCTGTGAAGGGTCATACTTGCATTTGTCAGACAGGACCACCTGCCCTTGCTTGATCAATCCCAGTAGTTCCTTTCCTTTCCTTCCCCTCCTTCCTTCCTTCCTTTCTCTCTTCCTCCTTCCTTTCTTTCTTTTCTTTCTTGTTTATTTCTTTCCTCTTTCCTGTATGGGGGTGGGTGCTGAACCCAGGGCTTCCTGCATACTTTTCAAGTGCTCTACCACTGAGCTGCATCCCCAACACCTTTTTTATTTTTTATCTTGAGACAGAGTCTTGGTAAATTATGCAATGTGCCTCTGGCCTCAACTTGCAATCTTCCTTCTTCCTAGTTACTGGAACTACAGCTATATACCTCTGTACCCAGTTCCTTCTTATTTCAACTAAGCCCAGGGTATTCTTGATTTCAGAAATTGATACTGTGAGAGGAAAAGGGCCCCAAAACTCTGAGTATCAGCCGCCTACAACAGTGACTCTCAACCTTTGTTGCACATTGGAATCATTTGAAAGGCTTTAAAACTTACTGCTGCCTAGTTCATCTAAGATTTCTGATTTAATTGGTTTGTTTTTTGGCCTAGAAATCAGGATTTATAAAGAACTTCAGGGGATTCTACTATGCAATCACAACTGAGAATGACTGGGCTGCAACTTTTTCAAATATTATAAAAGATGAAAAATAGCCTGTTTCATTAGTTGAGCTTGCTTATGTTCTAAACTTCAGAAATTATTCCCTATCAAGGCAATCCCCAAATGTATGCCAGGGCATGGAGAAATAAGGTTGTACAATCCCAGGTTTAGATAGTGGCAGTGTGCTATGGCACTCGTATTTAGATGACTTACCCCTGAACCTCAGTTTTGTCTTTTATCGAGTGACAAGTCAATGTTCTTATCTATAAAATGAAGTCACATAAATGCAAGATTGTCATAAGGATTATATACAATATTAAATATGGAAACAATTTCAGGTTTTAACATGTTATTCAAGTGTTGATTGGTACCCAGGCATATGGATTTATCTCTAATTGTGTTCCCATAGATTTTTGGTCTAACATAGTAGATGACTCTGCAAATCTGGGGGAAGTTAGATAACAACTGAAGCAAGTAGCATAAATGAGGGTGAAAGCATTGTTTGTTGGCACCTGAGCCTCCTTTTAGGAAGAATCTGAATGTAACAGCATTAATGAAGCTTGGGTAAAAGCAGTAAGATATTAAGAGGGTCGCAGAAAAATTTCCTTGTTTTAGACACACACACACACACACACACACACACACACACACACACACACGAGAAAACAAAAGTCCTTTCAACTGGGTCAGTAAGCGACTTCATAATAAATGGAGAAAAGATTGAGGTTGTCCAAGATTTTGCTTTACTTGATTCTACAATCAACACCCACGAAAACAGCAGTCAAGAAATCAAAAAGGTCCATTGCATTGGGAAAAGCTGTTGCAAAAAACGTCTTTAAAGTGTTGAAGAGCAAAGATACCACATTGAAGATGCAGGTGCAATTGACTCATGCCGTCATATTTTTAGTTGTATCATATGCTTGTGTCCAGCTTTTTAAAAAATTATATCTGGAAAGTCAAGCTTCAGTTCAAAAATAAACCTCTATGATTTTGGGCTGGATGGAAAGGTCATAAGAAGGAAAGAAAATTGTCTTAATTTTGGCTGTCAATTTTGTATTTTGAACAGTTGGCATAGTTATGGTAGGGCTACTGTGTATTTTGCATGTGACAAAGGACGTGAGGAAAATATTTAGTTCTTTTCCTCCTTTGGCAGCCACAGCAGCCCAGATAATGTTGATGCCATAGGAGAGGTAGGAGGAGAGGATCTGGAAACAGTGTGGAACTTTCACTGACTGTGTGTTTGGGTGCAGACACAGTTCTTCACTGGCGCCTCTCGTCTGTGTGCTCTTTAACATTGTGGTATCCAGGCTTCTATCTGTCACTGGCCTTCTTGCTGTACTTGACCTTTTTAAAAATCTTGTCAGCTTCACTCATTGCTTTTCCCTCCCCCTACATTTATGCTGTTGTTTTCTGTTTTGTTTTCTACTTTTATTTGCTTTTGTTTTGTTGGGTTTTTTTTGTTGTTGTTTTTGTTTTGTTTTTTGTTTTCTGGAGATAGTTTCCCTCTATAGCTGATCCTGTCCTGGGACTCATTATGTGGCTAAAGTTGGCCTCAAAGTCACAATAATCCTCCTATCTCAGCCTCCCAAGAGCTTGGATTATAGGAGTGTGCCACCTTGCTCAGCTTTCCCTTTTTTCAAGTCTAAAAATCAATCTATACATAAAGTGCCTGGAGCCATACCCTGTGGTGTCTGATCTCATCAAATCTTGGAAGCTAAGCAGGGTTGGGCCTTGTTAGTACTTGGATGGGAGACCTCCTGGGAATACCAGGTGCTGTAGGCTTGGGACAAGGGCTCAGCAATCCACTCTCAAAAAGCAATCAGCCATTGAAAACCCTATGAATAGCAGAGAAGCACTAACAATACTGTTTTGCCTGTTGTACATAGGGTTGCTATGAGTCAGATATGGACTTGAAGGAACCTAATAACATACATGAAGTACCTAATGCATACAACTGACATTCTAGGTATATACCAAAGTTATGTGGTATTATGGCTTGAATTTGAAATGTCTTCCACAGGCTTGCATGTGGAATGCTTGGTCCCCAGCTGGTGTCACCATTTTGGGGTGATGGAAACTTTAGGAGGTAGAACCTAGCTGGAAGAAGTAGGTTACTGGGTACTTGTCTTTGAAGGCATATCTTCCTCTGGTCCTTTCCTCTCTCTCTGCTTCTTGTTTGTCACTAGGTAGATAAACACCTCTTCCACGTACTCCTGTTACCATGATGTTCTGCATCACCACAGGCCCAGAATCAACTGAGCGAGGGACTATGGACTGAAACCTCTGAAATCCTGAGCCAAAATATCCCTCCTCCTTTTAAACTGTCTATGTCAGTATTTATTTATTTATTTATTTATTACTTTTTTTGTCACAGTAATGAGAAAAGTAACTAACAGACCTGGAAAAAAACAGAAAACAACTAAAATAAAAAGGAAAGTTAAGGTTTGAACTTTAAACGCAATTGTTATTGTCTTTATGACTTCTCCTGACATCTTACCTTCATTTCTCCTTTGTTATTTATTGATTAGAAAGCATAAAAATCATAGACTGCAGTTTTATCTAAGAGGTTCCTTGACAGAAGTGGATTGAGTGCTCTTGTTGAGTAATGAGGAACTAAGAATTATAGATGTCCCAAGATAGGTGATTGGATTAGATGATCAATGGGATAATGTTCCTTAATATGGTGCTATGATTTTAAAATATGAGTAGGAAAAGAAAGGCAAGTATGAAGGAAAAGGGATACCTGCTATCATACCTTGAAGATTAGATGCGATGTAATGATTCAAAATGTTTAAAATTGGTAAGCTGGCTGCTATGAGATGTTTGTATATTTTGCAGTCAGACTTTAAATTTTATTTTTAAATAGAACTTCTCATTTCTTCCTCAACACAAGAAGAGAGAGAGAAATGGAAAAAAATTAGAAAAATGTTCTTGAAAACTAAAAATAATACAGTCAAAATAAAGTGAGGGGGCTGGAGATGTAACTCAGTGAGAGAGCACTTGCCTAGCATGTGTGAGGCTCTTGGTTCTACCCTTAGCACTGCAATAAATAAATAAGATAAAGCAAAATAAAGTGAGAATAAGAAGACAATGATAGAAAAGTAGGAAGGAGAGGTCATCATTTTAATTATAAAACTTTAAAAACATATTTACTAAAATTAATCTTAACAAAAATCCTCTTGAAGTATTTGAGTGAAAGATGTTATCACATTTGTGGAATTAATAATATTAATAATATTGAGTTCTTAGTACATGACAGACATATGATCTTATCTCTTCTTGCCTTATATTCATGTCCAACTTAATAAAAATCAGTCTACATACTATTATTGTGATTATGTTAAAGGGGATATATATATATATATATATATATATATATATATATATATATATATGCCTGCAGCTGTAGCCCTGTGGCATCCTATCCTGTCAGATCTCAGAAGCTAAGCAGGGTCAGGCCTGGTTAGTACCTGGATGGGAGACCGCCTGGGAACACCAGAAGCTATAGGCTTGGGAGAAGGACATGGCAACCCCCTCCCAAAAATCAATCTGCCATTGAAAACCCTATGAACAGCAGAGAAGCACTGACAATAGTGTTTCCCCTGTTGTACAGAGGGTCGCTATGAGTCAGATACCGACTCAACGGCACCTAACAACAACAACAAATATATATATATATATATATATATATATATATATATATATGTATGTTAGATATCCACAATGAAATATTTTTGGATGAAATAATCTCATACCTAAGATTTGTCTTAAATTACTTTAGCCAAAAATATGTAGGAACATATGAAACAAGATTTTTAAAATGAAGATAACTGTCAATGTTGGGTAATGGATTTATGGAGGTTAGTTGCACAATGCTTTTTTTTATATGTTTGAAAAATGTTTGGAAAATGTCAGTACTAAGACATAAAAAGGCAACTAATGCTAGACAATCAAGAGAAGAAACTTTGATAAGTCTGGTAACTTTGTCATCTGGCTAAGTTTTTGATAAAGTATCCTCCTGGAGGGTTTGATGATTTATTGGGTTGTTGTTGTTGTTGTTGTTAGATGCTGTTGAGTTGAGTCTGACTCCTAACCACACTCAGGGTTTTTAGGGTTGTAGAGGGTGAGAAAGCAAGAGGACTATATGATGGTATCCAGATTTGGGGCTCAAAAATTAATTCCTTCATTTGTTTGTGACCATAGGAGAAGGAAATCATTTTAGGGATGAGATAAATTTATTTCTTATGGCTGAGTTCTAGTTGTGTGTGAAAGATTGATAGGAAGATGTTTGATAGTCTGTTAACAGTACAGGACATAAGTCTGAGCTCGATATGAATATGTGGCAGCTATATATTGTACAGCATGGGTTGAACTTAGCGAGTGTGGACTGGCCATGTGTTTATCTCCAGAGCTTCCTGGTGTGTGAAAATGACCATTAGTTCTTGCAATAGAATATATTTATTAAAGATAAATGATACTCTAAAACCATAGGCCCATGAGGTGTTTTAGGGCTGGAAGTACCAGTTTGATAACATTGTTTATAAATAATAATTGGATTACAATAATAAATAAAAATAATTTCACTCAATTTCAGCAGAGCTGAGGCCATTTTAATGGTTTCAGGCTGGTCACACAGGTGGGCTGTGCCTACAAGACCAGCTCATTATATGAGTAGCACAATTTGGTATTAAGAGACTTGGCTTGGCTCTATAATCAACACCCGTGGAAGCAGCAGTCAAGAAATCAAAAGACGCATTGCTCTAGGAAGAGCTGCGGCAAAAGATCTCTTTAGAGTATTGAAAAGCAAAGATGTCACATTGAAGACGAAGGTGCGTCTGACTCATGCCGTGGTATTTTCAGTGGCATCGTATGGTTGTGAAAGCTGGACATTGAACAAGGGAGACAGAAAAAGAATGGATGCTTTTGAATTGTGGTGCTGGAGATGTCTATTGAATATACCATGGACTGCCAAAAGAACCAACAAATCTGTCCTAGAAGAAGTGCAATCAGAGTGCTCCTTAGAAGCAAGAATGGCCAAAGGATGTCTTACATATTTCGGACATGTAGTCAGGAGAGATCAATCCCTGGAGAAGGACATCATGTTCGGGAGAGTGGCAGGTCAATGCAAAAGAGGAAAACCCTCCACCAGATGGATTGAGACAGTGTCTGCAACAATGGGCTTAAACATAAATAAGATTGTTTGCCTGGCACAGAATTGGCAAGTGTTTCGATCTGCTGTACATAGGGTCGCTATGAGTTGGACTCGACTCGACAGCACCTAACAACAACAACATCAAGGCCTACAGACAATGTATACCTGGTGCAGCCCGGTGGTGAGATGGCCAAAAAGCCTGTGCCAGAAATCTCTGGATCTCTGTCTAGCATATACCTCTACTGTTGCTCTTCCGTAGGAACTTTGTTCTTGTTGTTTTTAGGTGCTGTTTAGTCAAATCCATGTCATAATGACTCTATGTACAACAGAATGAAATACTACCTGAAACTGCCATATACATGATCTTATTCTGTTTGAGCCCATTTTTGCTGCCACTATGTTTCTTCTCATTTTGAGTTGTGCCATATCACCAAAAGGAGGTCGCAGGGGCTTTACTCCATTCTTTTTTTTTTTTAATCAGATTTTTTTATTGGACATTTTAAATGTACACCTTAATGTGATTCATTCTGACATGCTTTTCATTGTGGCATTTACATATATGCATTTTGATGTACATTATTCATATAGGTTCCCCCTTACCCTCTTGTATGCCTCCCCCCCACCCTCCCCATCTAAGTCTTCTCTATCATTTACTAGGTAATAATTTTCTATATGTACTTGAGTCCCAGTTCTGTTTAAGA
>VMDO01028385.1:0-24009 GCA_007922755.1 Pedetes capensis
TTGATGCTTTTGAAGTATGGTGCTGGAGACGTCTATTGAATATACCATGGACTGCCAAAAGAACCAACAAATGTGTCCTAGAAGAAGTGCAACCACAGTGCTCCTTGGGAGCAAGAATGGCCAGACTGCGTCTTACATATTTCGGACATGTAGTCAGGAGAGAACAATCCCTGGAGAAGGACATCATGTTTGGGAGAGTGGCAGGTCAATGCAAAAGTGGAAAACCCTCCACCAGATGGATTGACACAGTGTCTGCAACAATGGGCTTAAACATAAATAAGATCGTTTGCCTGGCACAGAATCGGCAAGTGTTTCGATCTGCTGTACATAGGGTCGCTATGAGTCGGACTCAACTCGATGGCACCTAACAACAACAACAACAGGTAACACAAATGAACCAAGGTATCTATCTGCATTTAGGGAGGTATTTGCTGCACCTGGCCTCCCAGACCCATACTCACAATGCTTGCACTCCTGATTACCTTCTGGAGTCCACTACCCACACCTCCCTGACAAAAGCACTTATAGTGGCAGAGCCAATATTTATATTTGAGTCTGATAACTGATAGCATTCACGCTCTTTTTATTATACCATGCTGGCATAATATTAAAACTAAATCAGGGTATTGGGAGATATGGAAGTGAATCCCAGTTCTAACTTGAACATATTCCTTCCCCATTTGGGGACCTCAGTTCCCTTGGCTGAACAAGAGGGTTTGACAAGCTCCTATGCTAGATCTTTTCCTGCTCTGAGGATCTGTGACACTCTCTCTTCTTAAACATAATGTCAAAATTAGGTTAAGTTAATATGCCTCCAAGATATAACCCACATATTTCCTTCAATTGCCCTTTAACTAATATGCACTTAATTAGTCTCATTAAATGAATAATATCCTAATTAATGAGATGATTGCAAAAGGGTTATTGATATTTTATCCTCACCTATGACACATATACTTGCTTACAGGCCTTCTTGATGTTAAAACAGTTTTATTGTTGTTGTTGTTGTGAGGTGCACTCTATTGGGTCTAACACATAGCGACCCTATGTACAACACAACAAAACATTCCCCGACACCAACACACATGCTAGGCACATGATCTTTTTATGTTTAAGCCCATTGTTCCAGTCACCATGTCAATCCACCTAGTTGAGAGTCTTCCTTTTTCTGATGCCTGCCACTCTCCAAAACATGATGTCCTTCTCCAAGGATTGGTCCTTCCTGACAACATGTCCAAAATACAGAAGACAAAATCTAGCCATCATTGCCTCCTAGGAGCACTCTCTTTGCATTCTTATAGAATATATCCCTTGATTCTTTTGACAGTCCAGAGTACATTTAATATTCATCTCCAGCACTGTAATTCAAAAGCACTAATTCTTCTATATCCCTTATTCTCTGTTAAGCTTTCACAAGCATATGATGCAACTGAAAATACCATGGTATAAGTCAGGCACACCTTTGTCTTCAATGTGACATCTTTACTTTTCAACACTTTAAGAGGTCTTTTGCAATAATTTTTTCCAATGCAATGTGCCTTTTGATTTCTTGACTTGCCTCTGTGGGTGATGATTGTAGAATCAAGTAAAACAAAATCTTGGACAACCTGAAGTTGTTAAAAAGTTGTTGTTGTTAGGTGCTGTCAAGTTGGTTTCCAACTCATAGCAACCCTATGTACAACAAAGTAGTATTATTACTGCTTCTCTGCTATTCATAGGGTTTTCAATAGCTGATTGTTTTGGGGGGAGTGGATTGCCGGGTTCTTCTCCCAAGCTTATTGCACCTGGTGCTCCCAGGTGGTCTCCCATTTAAGTACTAACCAGGCCTTACCCTGCTTAGCTTCTGAGATCTGACAGGATCAGACCCCACAGTGGTATGGCTGCAGGCCTGTTACAACAATAGGCTCCAATGAAAGACTTTCTCCTGAGTGGCCTTTTGCTTAATTGTGGTCGTTATCAGGGGAACAGCAGACTGAGCTGGTAACATCAAGCAGCAGCAGAGTAGCAGCACTGGAGTCTCCAATGGCAGTGGTGGCAACAGTGGCCCTGTAACAATGGAGCTAGTAGTGGCTGCAGCAGCAGTAGTGGCAGTAGTAGTAGCAGTAAGAAATTGGTTAAAGAGTTCCAGAGATCATCTGGAGCAGACATGGTGGGAAACAAAGATGATGGAGACAACAAAGTGTAGTGGGAATATACAAAAGGTGAGAAAAGGCAGCAAGCCAAGACAGTAGAAGGTAGAAGGCTGTGAAGATCCAGAGACAAGAGGCTGTGAGCCTAGTCACTGGAAGAGTTCCAAGGATCTGACAAGCTCAATAGGCTCAGTATCTAATACCAAAAGCCCAAGAGCTATAACAATAGTTGCTGTTAGGAGCCAATGGTCCCTACATTCAAGGCTTAAGAGCCATAACATTGGTTATCACCTGCTGTTGCCAATGCTAGCTGCTGCTGTGAACTGTGGATCTTTGGTCACTGAGTGCAACACCACTGACTGTCAAGGCCTGGAGCTGTAAATCTCTGACCTGAGCACCTGGAGCAGAAGACTCTGGCTTCTAAGGCTTGAAGCCATAAGCCTGTAGTTCTTAGGATCCAGAGCTGTAAGCCTTGACATTCAAGGGCCTGTAACCACCAACAATGAGGAATCCACCCTTTGCCTATTTGAGATTTCCATTTAGATAGAGCAAAAGAAGCCCAGCCAGCTGATTGGTAATAGCCTCATGTGGCTATTGAGTGCTGAAATAAGGCTAATGCAACTAAGGAATAAAAATTTCACTTTATTTGATTTTAATTTGTTTAAAATAAAATAGACATATATGATTATTGAATAGTGAAGATCTAGACTCACATATGTAATACATATAATATTGTACATATAAATGTTTTTGGTAATAAAGGGTTGTTTTTGGTTAGGGTGGTAGTGATGATGATGAGTAATCCATGTTACTCATGACTTTAGTCACGTCATATCTAGATGAATGTACAATTTTGTTATGTTGTCTATGATTATTAGTTGGATAAAATATATTCAAATGCAACTTTGATTGATTTTTTTTACCAACATATTCCCATCCTCACCCATCTCCTAGCCATTCCTTTTCTATTGCATGGTGTGCATTCCAAAAGCAGCCTGTCATCTTGGATATCAAAAATGCTACAGGCAGTGGCAATGCTCTCTTCTCATAGCATGACTATAAACAGAGAAATCTCATTAAATGTCAAAATTTATTGCTAGTTAGTATTACATCCAACCCAAGACAATATACAAAAACGTATTTTATTATGAGAGTTTTCCCACTAATATACTTTGTCTACATCTAACAGAACCATTTTGTAGTGTTGTGAACTTTTTGGCAATCTTTTTGCTGCAAAATGAAACGTGTGTGTGTGTGTGTGTGTGTGTGTGTGTGTGTGTGTGTGTGTACACACACTAGCCTTTATGTAGATGTTAGGGTGAAGAGTCTAATAAGACACATCTTCTGCTTAAAGAACTGTAGAGTTAAATGGGTATACATTACACAGCTAGTTTAAATATACTTGGATTAAATTACTGTACCTCATTCCTTATACAGGTGTACAAAGTACAGGGAAAGCTCACAGAAGGAGCAAAGAACTATCTCTGGACCCCACTGAGACCTTCACTGAGCAAGTGATACTTACTTGAGACTTCAGGTTCCCTGGGAATTGATGAATGAGTAGGAATTCATTACTGTTCACCTGGAGGGAGAAAGGGAAATCTAGAAAGAGAGGAAGGCCTGAGGAACAGCTGTGGGGCAAGAAAAGCAGGATATTTGACAAACTGTAATGATTTCATCTGCTGACCATCCAGTATAGTTTCCATCTCCAGAGAAATGTCTTAGGGTTTTAGTGTACAAAGCCTTTTGTTCAGTCAGCCATTTCTCTTCTCATACCATCAATTCCTTAAAGACATATCTCCCTTCTAACTTGCTAATTTCTTGATTTTCTTCTTTTGTGAAAAGTTTGAGAATATTCTAAACAGAATAATTCATAAATAACTTCCAGTGTCCTTTTTACTGAGGTGAAAATTTCACAGAGTCTGACCATTGTCCTAACAGTCATTGACAAGTACTGCTTAGGTCATGCAACATCAACACATCTTCACTAGGAATTAGGGTAACAGTCCCCCAGGTGGTGGTGGTGGTGGTTGCTGTTGTTGCTGTTATTGTTTTGTTGGGAGTCTAGCAGCCCCCAACTCCCAGGATTCCACAGAGCTATGTGCAGGGCCTGGGTCTTGGGATCATATTTGTGAGGAGGCAGCAGATCAAAATCTAAGCTTTGGATGATTAAAATCTGGTTCCTATCCCCACTCTGCCATTGTTCTGTGTGATGCTGGGCAAATCACTCAGACTTCTGAGCCTCAGTTTCCTCAGCTAGAGAAATGGATATCTGGGGGTTACATTACTTGGATCTCTGTGAGGAACAGAAATGAATGATGTATATGAAAAATCTACATGGATTCTCAACTTTTTGAGAAGTCTTAAGGCCTGAGAAAATAAAGTCCAAGGACTGAAAAAATGGTCATTTAAAATAGCCACTCTTTGAATGGATTTGCTTCTACCACATTGATATGTCAATTTATAAAACTCATCTGTAGCACATTCCATACAATCAAAATCACAGTTCCTGGGAAACAGATGTTTGTAAATTATGTTCATGGTAATATTATAATTAGAAACAATACATTCAGGAAGCAGAGATAAATGCCTAACAATCATTCACAAAACCATTTTAAGTCAGAGAATGGTCTGGGATCTGTCCCAAAAGATGAGAGTAGAGGCTTGAGGATCTGTGCTTATAGGGGTCATCATGGTGCATTTCTGACTCAGCACTTCCATTTCTGCCCCTTTCCTGTGTCCCTTTTCCTGTCTTACCCCCATTACTATGGCCAACATCTAAGTTTTCACCCATAGATTCATTTTTATCGAATGTCCACACTCACACTTCTGCTAACATTGTACTAAAGGTCCTAACTAAAGCAATAAAGAAAAAAAAAGAAGTATGAGTAGTGAAAATTATAAAAATGATAAATAAAATTGTCTTTCACTCACAGAAGTCATACTTAGTTATGTAGAAAATATTAAGAAATCTATCCCTTCCACCCCTTCCCCTACTAAAAAACTACTAGAACTAAGAAGTGAATTTATCAAGGTCACAGGCTATAAATTCAATGTACAAAAATCAATTGTAAATCTATGTACCAACAACAAGCAAATAGAAAAATAAAACTAAAAAAAAGTATCATTTACAATAGCATCAAAATCAGAAAAAGTCTTTATCCTTAAGTTAATTTTAAAAAGAAGACTTTTGGAGATGATAGAAATGTACAATATTTCCATTGAAGTGCTAATTGCACAGGTATATCATTTATAAAAACATCTCAAGCTCTAAACTTAAAATATGTGCATTTTATTTTATGTATACCACAAAATTTTAAAAAATGGATTGCTAGATTTTTTTTAAAAGATAGTAAGTAAATGAAGCCAGACCCAAAAGGTTACATAATGCATGGCCCCATTTATATAAAATATTCAGAATAGACAACCTCATAAGGACAGAATGCAGATTGACAGGTGTCAGGGAGTAGGAGAGAAGGGATGAGACAAGATTGGTCAATAGGTGAGGGGTGTTAGTTTGGAATGGTGGAAATGTTTTGAAACTAGTTAGAGGTGGCAGATGTACAACACTGTGAGTGCACCATATGTCACTAAATTGTTCACTTTAAAATGCTTAATTCTATGTTAGGTGAATTTCACCTCAATAAATTTTTTAATGGATATTGGATTGAAAATCAACATGAAGGTGCTTAAATCTGGAGTTAGTTGCCTCCCTCCCGTAAGCCTCAGTTCTCTTGACTGCAGTTTGGGGCATTTGATGTGCACTTACCTAGTCCCACTCTCAGTACTTTACATAATTTTCCTCATTCAATCAGATTTCTAGAGATGAAGAAATAGGCTTCAAGAAGATAAATAACTTGTCCTAATTCATATAACATTTTGTCTGTATGACAACAACACTGGGTTCTCTGTGTTTAGTCTTTTGAAAGGTACTAATGTTTCCAGTGGTCAGACCCAGAGATACCTTCAGAGCAAGAGAAATAAATGAATCTCTAAGCCCTAACCAAGGGTGGGAGACCTGAAAGAAACTTGAAATAATAACTCCCTCAAGTCTCTGGCCCAATAACGAGCTTTTCCAACCATCCTTGGCAATAGACTATAAACTCATGAAATCCTAAGACCCTATTCTTTCTGAATTAGGGCAAAGAAGGAATTCTTCAAGTGTTTTTCCTGTAATTACCTGGAAAAATGAGATCTGTACACTAACAAACTAACTAACTAATGTGCATTACTCCTTTGAGTGCTTTTGTTATGAGTAGTTTATATGTGAAGGAAGTTTAAATTCTTCCTTTCCCAAATTCCTGCAGTTTTGCAGTTTTCAGACTATTATTCCCTGCAATGTCACAATAACTGGTTAAACCCAAGCGTTTTCATGGTTTGTGCCAAGATGAGATTTCTTTTTTAAATTGTATCTAAATTACTTCATGAAATAATGTTGCTCTCTGTCTCTAAGCTGCTGTCAAGACTGGGGCCAAAAGCTTTGCTACAAAAAACAGAACAAGCTGGGCCAGGAGTCTCCAAGGAAATAGTACAGTAGAATTCATCTCTTAGGAGAGACCTTAGACAACTTATTTCATATTTTCCTCTAAGCAGTGTATAGGTGTTGCCCTTAAAAAATGTTTCCTAGTCAGATTCCAATTCTACAGAGAATCAGAAGCCATATACCCCAGCCAGATCTGAACAGCTATTCTATTCAGATGAAAGTGAAATATGAAGGTCTCATTTCAGCTTTCCTAGACTGTACACATGACCCTTAGTATAAAATTTTGTCATTCATTTATTTAGCAAACATTTTCTGAATACCTGCTAAGTTATAGAGCATTGTATATAACCAAATGCATGAAAGACTTGGTTCTCACCCTTAAGAAAATCTCCTCTGATGGAAATGAAACCATAAAAACAGATTGTCACAGGGCAATGGGATAAGAAGTATTATTGTCCAAGATGGATTAGTGGTATTTGGAAGGCCAATGATACAATATCCTTTTAGTTTAAATCATTCTTTATTCACTCAGCAAACCTATTCCAAGTAACTGCAACCTATAATGTACTATTCATTGCTTTGGGCTACATGAAAATGAATTGGATAAATTTACATTTTTATGGACAAACAGTGCATGTTCTGGGGGTTTTCTGTGGGGCCCCATGATCTATTATCTACTCTTTCCACTCTGTTCTGTGACACACAAAGCTCACCTTTAATGAACTTCAATTTTGATGAATTTTCAGCCAAAATATATTTTCTCTAAGCAGACCAATATACTATTTAAACTCCTTGATTGATATTCTTTACAGCCCAGTGAAACTGTGTGAACTTTCTAGTTTCATATTTACTTTACTTAACATAATGTCCACAGTGTCTTTTCCACAGACATCACATTAAAGACTTTTTAAAAAAATTATCAATTATAACTTCTACCATTACAATTGGTTGTTGTTGCTGTGAAGGTTATTTCTACTGAGTCCATTTTTTAAGCCTGTATGAAATTTTGCAAATAAAAATATCACTGGGATAGTTTAATCTTTTGTCAATTTTTAAACAATAATCTTAAATATGTGTATATTTCCTGCTATCAATATTATTTTATGTCAATATCTCCATTTACAATATTTAGTTGTGGTTTCATCCCCTAAAAATAAAATATTTACATAGATTATTTGATTTCAGAACTCCTCATTTTATCTCAGAAGAATTAAAATGGCAACATCAAAATAATGGGGTTAGAATATCTTTCTTTACATTGTACAGTTTCCATGACTTATAAGAAACACTTAGTACAGTATATTGATATTCATGTCTACCTCACTCAGGAACATGTGAGTTCCTTGGGGTGGAAATCATGTATTATTCACCTCTGGGAAACCAACGCCTTGCCCAGCCTGTGCCAGGCTGTTTTAAGTAAATGCAGGTTGCCTAACAAGTCATAAGTATCTTCATTGTCTTATACAATCTTTAATGTGTATGGCTTTTTAAATGTTTTGTCTAAAGGAGTGAGCAGCATGGTGTTATAAATACTTTCAAATGAAGCAAATCCTGAAATATTCACTCACTTTGATTAATTCTGTTCTTTATCTTTCACAGTACTTGCTCATTTGTCCACACTCTTGCAGACTATCCTGTGAGGAAAGGTCCAGGGTGAAAACATACCTGTCTATCAAGTGGAAACATTCAGTCTCACATACCTGTCTTTCTGGCCTTCAGTCTACCACTCTGGGGTTTAGATTCAGCCAACTAGAATCTGCAACAATTGCTTAAAACAATGGGTTAAAGAGAGGAAGGAAGGACAGGGAGCAAGGAAGGGAAGACAATACTATGTGTATATTCATTAGGTTTTTTCTATTGCAAACTCTGTGAAGGCAGCAAATGTATCTATTTTATTCACTACTGTATACCTATACTACTGTATAGAACACTATCTGCCATAAGTAGGTGCTCAATTAACATTTTTAGTAAATAGGATACCTAATAAGGATGGAAGGGCTGGGATTTAGCTCAGTGGGTAGAGCGCTGCGCTGCAGTCTCTGAGGTCTTGAGTTCAATTCCCAGCACCGCCAAAATGGGAGAAGGGCCTGGCAATCCACTCCCAAGGCAATCCCGAAGCACTCAGCCATTGAAAACCCTATGAAGGTCGCTGTGAGTCGGATACCGACTCGAAGGCACCTAACAACAACAACAACAATAAGGATGGGGCTGGGATTTAGCTCAGCTGGTAGAGTGCTGCACTGCAGTGTCTGAGGTCCTGAGTTCAATTCCCAGCACCGCCAAAATGGGAGAAGGGCCTGGCAACCCACTCCCAAGGCAATCCCGAAACAGCCATTGAAAACCCTATGAGGGTTGCTATGAGTCGGATACCGACTCGATGGCACCTAACAACAACAACAACAATAAGGATAGTTATATTTATTAAGCCCCCATGTATCTGTCAGTTTGTTGTGCTGGGGGGCTTGTGTGCTACTGTGAAGCTGAAAGCTATGTCACTGATATTTCAGATACCAGCAGGGCCACCCATAGTGGACAGGTTTCAGCTGAGCTTCAAAACTAAGACAGACTAGGGAGAAGGATCCAGCAGCCCACTCCCAAAACAGCCATTGAAAACCCAATGGATGGCAGAGAAGCACTATCAAATACAGTGGGGGAAAATGGGCCCCCCAAGCTGGAAGACATCCAAAAGATGACTGGGGAAGAGTTGCTTCCTCAAAGTAGAGTGGATCTTAATAACAGGAATGGCATAAAGCTCCTGGGACCTCCTTTTACTGGCATGACTCAAAATGAGAAAAAACAGTAACTGCAACATTGGGCTCAAACATAAAAAGACCGTATGCATGGAACAGTGTTGGGTTGTCTTTCCTTCTGTTATACATAAGGTCACTATGAGTCAGATCTGACTTGACAGCACTCAACAACGTATCTATTAAGATTCTACAATTTTACAGGTTCTGTACTAAACCTTTTCCCACATGATCTCCCTTTAAAGATAATTCTCAAGTCACTCTTGTGAGTTAGAGCATATTATTCCCACTTTATAGAGAAGGAAACCAAGCCCTACTAGTGGCTATTAGTAACTCTTCACAGAGTAGGCATCACAGACTAAAATATTAGACAATGTGAAAAGGAATTTAGAGATGATCTAAACCAACACTTGTTTTACTGATGGATAAAACCCCTAAGAAGCTGAAATGATTTTCCACCTCACAAAAATTAGGGTTGGAAGCTGGATCTGAACTCCACTCTCCTTCCTCACTGGGAAGCCCTTTGCTCTGTTCTGATACCTCTTTGCCATTCTTATAATTACCATAAGTAGGAAGGACTGGAAACCACCAGAGAAAACTAACACTGTTCTTTAAATCATATTACACAGCCACTATCACCCTCCTTCTGACACCCATCAACTCTATGCATTTTGTTTATCGGCCCAGAATCGCCTTGCCCACAGCTCTTGGGCTTTTGAGATGCTGGCATTGTATATGGCCTTAAAAACTTTGAAACTTCTGCACTTGCCAGAGCAACATTTACCACAGAACAGAACATGCTCTCTTTCTTGTTTTAACTTGACTCCATTGTTCTTCAAATATATTTTTCTTTCTGTGAAGTATAACTGAGCAGTTTATGACAGGATTTACCATTTAAACCTGTAATATAAAGATCTCCCTTTGTCCTTCTGCCCTGACAGTCTGTCAGATCAGACTAATGTGGATTGCTAAAAGCATGACTACATTATTAGATAATTCGTCAGGTTAGTTTTTTGCGTCCGTGCATGTTGCAGGTGGCAGAACACAGAAGAGGAATGGGAAGCAGGAAGCAGAGCAAGAGACATGCAAACGTGGGCCTGTACTTCTGACTGGCACCAGTTCTTGCTGCTCGGGGGACTGTCTTCCGGATTACTGGAATGGGCACCTTGTGATCTACCTCATTTCCTGGGCACACCCGTGCTTTGCATCTCAACTAAACACTTCCCTGTTGCCCTCATTTATCTCCTTCTGAATTGGTCTAAGAAAGTGAGATTATTTATCATTCAGAACTGTATCATTTGACCATCTTTAAGGTGCATGACACAAGTTAGCTGTTTTACCAAGCAAATGAGACAGTAAGCAAATGCCACACACTTTGATTACAGTGAATTCACATCCTCATTGTCTCTTGGTGAGACGGTTGAGAGGCTCCTGGCTGGTGACCCTGCCTCCTTCCTAGCTCCAAAGAGCATCTCAGGGTGATCTTTCTAGAATATAAATCTCATCATGCCAAAGCATCAACACAGCAGGTAGGCAGGTGCTAGAATACTTGGTTCCAACCTACCATCCTGATGCCCTTCACCACACACCACAAGCTCTCTCCAACAGTACTTGATTACTCATTTCTCAACAAGACAGGCTATTGCTTTGCAAGGATCACTTCCCTGCCCTTTCTCTACTTTATGATCTCCTAAGCATACTTCAAGACCTGCTATGGAGGCTCTATCTGCTGGCAAGTCATCAAAATTTCCAGGTAATGCTAGTAACATCTTTCTTTCACTTGGACACTGATCACACTGAAACCTAGTTGACTGATTCCTTATCTTCCTGCCTTATTGGATTTTTGTTGATCACCAAAGAACAGAACATGCTTTTTTCTTGTTTTAACTTGACTTCATTGTGTCCTAGGAGGTAGGTTGTTGTTGTTAGGTGCTGTCGAGTCGGTATCCGACTCATAGCGGCCCTCATAGGGTTTTCAATGGCTGTTTCGGGATTGCCTTGGGAGTGGATTGCCAGGCCCTTCTCCCATTTTTTGGTGCTGGGAATCGAACTCGGGACCTCAGTGACTGTAGAGCAGCGCTCTACCAACTGAGCTAAATCCCAGCCCAGGAGGTAGGTATATAATAGTAAATAAAATAGATACATTCGCTCTCTTCATGGAGTTTATAATAAACAAACTAATGAATACACACCAACACAGTATTTTCTTCTCTCCTTTCCCCCATAGATCTCTCCTCCAAAGCAGAAGAATACATGTTAGGCTTATTTATCATGCTAGGAATTATGAATATTCATCAAGTGAGCATTTATTTAAGTCACTGGGCTTAGGTCTATGAAGAATGCAAAGGTGAATTATCTTTCATTAGGATAGCTTTTACTCATACTGATATGTAGAAGTTTTGCATAAACATATATTTTGGTTGCAAATTTTGATGGCAGCCTTGTAGAATTAAATTACATCCATGATTATTACATTTTTCACTTAGTCATTCTTTTGCATGCCTGGAGAATTTTTACTATTTTCTTTGCCCTCTCTTATATGCCATGAGGCAAATCATTATGTGTGTTCCAACCACAGCAAAATCATGTTTTGATACTGCTTGAAGTTTATCCATACTTTTCATAAATAGCATATATGAATTATGATCTAAAAACATAGTTAACTTTTAAATAAAAAACAGAATGCATACAGTCTTTAACCCAGCAATGCCTCCTATAGATACTATCATGGGTATGTTTCTAAAAGAGTCTGAAAATACACAGAAAAAAATGAATCAGGAGTGTGGATCAAGGGAATATTTATAGAAAAGGGAATGTCTGAACCTGATGGGGCAATAGTGCTTCCTTTTAAACTTCAAAGGATATTCTGAAATTGTACTGAGTCCCTTTTTAGCATTTTGATAAGGTAGCTATCACAGATAATTCTTACCCAGAACAACCTTATGACTGAATGTATGCAAAACAGAGGAGAAATCAAACCAGAGGTGTAAGGGTACCTGGATAGCATGTGAGGGGATCTTTGAAGTAGCCCAGGGCTAATCAAAAAATATTACATAGGAATTGGGTTCTGTGCTTGCTAAAATAAAAACCACAAGACTGACTCCAGTTGAGGATGATAGAGATGAACAATGAAAAGTTTTGGGGGCAGAAAAAATATAATTTTTATCAGGGAACATTCATGACATTCTAAGTGGGACCCAGAAACTGTGCTAGTACTCAGGCATCCAAAGATTATTAAAATATAGTCCCACTCTGTCCAGTATCACTTGGAGCAGACCATGATAATACAAAAGTATTTTGCCTCAACTGTGGGGAAAAATTAACCCTGGACTAAAAGTTGCTCAGTCCTACCTGAAAGAGCTTAAAAGCAAGACTCAAAAAGATCAAACTATCTTGTGAGCAACTTAACCACATCTCAGAATAAAGCTAAAAAATATTTTTAGGAATACAAAAATATCTAACAGCTAAAAAGGTAAAGTCACAGTCTGGCATCCATTTAAAAAGTATCAGGAAGACAAGGAAGCAAACACATGTCATAATGTTAAAAAGTAAAATGAGTTAAGCATAACTAACCCATAAATAATATAAATGCTCAAATTAGTAGACAACTATATACCATTAAATAGTAATTGTTACTGGATTCCATATGATCAAGAAGGTAGAAGAAAAAATTGGACATCTTATGTGGCAACACGGAAAGATAGATAGATATCGAAGTATATTCTCCCAAATTGAACTTGTGAAGAGGAAATCCTTAAGACATGAGATGAAAAGTATCCTGGTTGGAATTAATAACAGACTGGACAATGCAGAAGAAAATATTAGGGAACTTGATAACATAAAAATCTATCCATAATGAGACATGAAAAGATAAAAGACCAAAATTAAATGAACAAAAATCAGTATGTTGTGGGACAAATTCAAGTAGGTTAATATATTAGTAATTAGAGTCTCTAAAAGAGGGATAGAAACAATATTTGAAAAAATAATCAAAATTTTTCATATTTGATAAAAACTATAAATCCACGCTTATCCAAGATTCATTATAAAACTCAAGCACAGAAAAATAAAGAAAAATACCCCAAAGCACATCTTAAAGGCAACTAACTTAAACAAATGATAGACATTCTTATAAGCAGAGAAAAAAGAAACAATTATCAGGGTGCAAGGTTGGTTTAATATTTAAAAGTTCAACACAACCTTAAATACAGATTGCACCTCAATATTAAGAAAACAAAAATCCTTACAACTGAGTCGGTAAGCAATTTCATGATAAATGGAGAAAAGACTGAGGTGGTCCAAGATTTTGCATTACTTGGTTCTACAATCAACACTCACAGAAATTGTTGTGGTTGTTGGTGGGTGGTGTCAAGTCGTATCTGACTCATAGCAACCCTCATAGGGTTTTCAATGGCTGATTGTTTCCGGATTGCCTCAGGAGTGGACTGCCACGTCCTTCTCCCATTTTTGTGGTGCTGGGAATCGAACTCAGGGCCTCAGAGACTGCAGAGCAGCGCTCTACCAACTGAGCTAAATCCCAGCCCCATCACAGAAGTAGCAGTCAAGAAATCAAAAGATGCATTGCACTGGGAAAAGCTGTTGTAAAAGAACTCTTTAAAGTGTTCGAAAGTAAAGATGTCACATTGAAGATAAAGGCATGCCTGGCTCATGCCATGGTATTTTCAGTCACATCATATGCTTGTGAAAGTTGGATGCTGCATAGGGTAGACAGGAGAAGAATTGGTGCTTTTGAATTATGGTGCTAGAGATGAATATTGAATATACCATGTCCTGCCAAAAGAACCAACAGATTTGTCCTATAAGTACAACCAGAGTGTTGCTTGAAAGTAAGGATGCTTAGACTGTGTCTTATGTATTTTGGACATGTAGTCTGGAAGGACCAATCCCTGGAGGAGGACATCATGTTTGGGAGAGTGGAGGGTCAACAGAGAAAAGGAAGACTCTCAACTAGATGGATTGATAGTGGCTGCAACAATTGGCTTAAACATAAAATAGATTGTGTGCATAACACCGTGTTGGAGAATGTTTCATTCTGTTGTACGCAGTGTAGCTATCAGTTGGACCTGACCTGATGGCACCTAACAACAACATTAGTTTGCTAGGGATGTTGTAACAAGGTACCATAAACTGAATGTCTTAAAACAACAAAAACATATTCTCTTATAATCTGGATGCTAAATATATATCCAAAATCAAGGTGTGCACACAGTTGGGGTTTTTTGGGGGAGGGGAGGTTCACAAGGAGAATCTATCCCCCCTGGCTTCTGGTGGTTGCTAACAATCCTTAATGTTCCTTGGTTTATGGTACATAACTCCATTATCTTCCTCCATCTTCACAAGCTCTTCCTCCCTCTGTCTCTGTCTCTGTTTTCTCTTTTTATAAAGACACCAGTCATTTGGCTCACTTTAGTTTTGTATAACCTCATCTTAACTAGTTATATCTGCAAAGACCTTGTTTCCAAGTGAGGTTTCAGGTAGCCATGAATTTTGTGGGGACAATAACCAATCCAATACAATATGAGAAAAGATGAAATTGGATTTATGCCAAGCACCAGATATAAACAACTTCAGCTGGATTAAGGATTTGATGTCAAAAATAAAACTTAAAAATACTTTGTAGTAAATAAGTATAAACCAATTCATTTAGACTCTGGGATAAGAAATAATTCCTTAAGCAAGATTTAATTGTGGCTATTCCACCCAGTATAGCAATACCAATAGACTGGAAAAGAGCCAACATGATCATCTCATTAGATGCAGGGAAAAAAACGTGAAAGTAATCCAACATCTATTTCTGAAAAAGTTTCAGTGAACTAGGGCAGAAGGGAATCTTCCTCAACCTTCCTCCCTGATAGTAACAGGCACCTGTGAAAAACCCATAGGTAATAAATACAATGCTTGGTAGCAAAGTTTCGATGCTTTCCCCATATGATCAGGAGCAAAACAAGGATGTCTATTTCCCTAACACACTTGTATTCAATGTTGTTCTGCATCCTCCTCTTCTACCCTACAGTATTTATCCTTCAAGATGGAGACCCATGTCCTCACCTCACTATTGGACTCAGGAATACTTGGTTACTTCCTCCATTGTCATGGGGAACGTGGTACACCATGGGGCTGCCCTCAGTTCCTACTGCTCAGACAATGTTTCTAGACTTCTCATTTATTGGTTTAAATACAAAATACCTCTGTGAGGTTTACAATCTCCAGATTTTACCCCAGGGAACAAGGCAATGGACCTTTGTGTTCTAGAATTCCCAGAAACTTATCTAGCAATTACTAAAATTAGGGATTCAACAACCACCACCATCTCCTCTTTCTCCCTACCCATTCCTAAAAATAATTTAATAAATGAATAGACTGTTGGATTGGTCCCTTCTCATGATTCTATCAGCAACCAACATAATTTTGTCTTCTTTAATTTTATTCTATCCGTTGGTCAAATATTTGTTTTCTTTTGGGCAGAAGAAGGCTCATTCTTCCCCATCCCATTAGATACTTAATATAAAGTTAGTGCCTTGAATCTTCTGGGTTTTAGTGATTCATTTTTTTAAGTTAAGCTTGGAGAGAATAAAAACCCTGTAAATGTAACACTCTGTTTCTCTGTCTAGCACCTAGCTCTTATAACTGAAAGTCATATTTCTTTTTTTGGGTGGTAGTAGGGGGTTGTACCCAGTACCTCCCTCATGCTTTTGCAGGCATTTTACCACTGAGCCCATGTTTTACATTTTATTTTGAGATAGGGTTGCACTAAATTACTTAGACTGCCTCTGGCCTCAAACTCACAATCCTCCTATGTCTAAGTCACTGGGATTACAAGCATGAGCCATGATGTCTGGCTTTGAAAGTTATAATTTTAAAAATTTGTCTCTGTTATTGATTCACAAATGTCACACTAAAGTTCAAAGATGAATTTGTTGATTTATTCTCTCTGAATCACTCCTACTTTTTCAGTCCAGTCATACAAACAAACCCACGGCTGCCTAACTACGGACTGACTGATGCCTGAAGAGTAGGTCCTACAGGATAAGGAAAAAATGCATAATTAATATCAAAATAGTCTCCTGTTCTAATTATTTATGGTTGTGAATATAATATAGTTAAGAAATATGTATTTAAAATGGAACATACTTTTATTAATACTAAAATTTTCATGAAGCCACCCAAAGGATAATTTGTCACTTTGAATTATGTATACATATTACACATGCTCATGTATATACTACACAATGACATTTACAGGACAGCTTATCTCATGCATTGTATGGGTAAAATATGCAGATACAGGACCTGTAGGCATTTTCCTCAACTCAACTCCTTGTAAAATGTGCCTGAAGCTGACTTGAGTGAATGAGCAAAGCTGAATGATGTCTAATTTGAGGCACCAGGAAACACTATTTAGCATTATTTTAGGGTATGGTAAAATAACCCAATTAAAAGCATTCTCCAGGAGATGGAACTTAACTTCTCTCCATTCCTTACATCTGTGTGGTACTTAATAGAAATTGCTATTAAAAAGTAGAGAATGTGCTAGGCGCAGTGGCATGTGCCTGTAATCCCAGTGACTAGGGAGGTGGAGGCAGGAGGATTGCAAGTTTGAGACCAGAGGCAGTCTAAAAAATGACCTGATGGTGCGGCTCAGTGGTATAGCACTTGCAAAACATGCAAGCGCAAACCCCTGGTTCAATCCCCAGTACCGCAAAAAAAAAAAGAAAGAAAAGAAAAAAGAAAAAAAACCCTAAAAAGTAGAGAATGTAAAGGGTAGGGAAGTAACTTTACAATGGAGAAGAAATGACATTGTTCATGTGATGACTTGTTGTTGTTAGGTGCCAACGAGAGTCATATCTTACTCATAGTGATTCTCATAGGATTTTCAATGGGTGATTGTTTTGAGGATTGCCTTGGAAGTGGATTGCCACATTCTTCTCCCATTTTTGTGGTGCTGGGAATCGAACTTGGGATCTCAGAGATTGCAGAGCAGTGCTCTACCAACTGAGCTAACGCTAACTCCCAGCCCCTATGTGATGACTAGGGATAGAATATTTATTGCTTGTACCATTGATGTAATGTGATGAGACCAGCACCTCACTTTGGTGGTTTTCTCTCTTAAAACCCATAATTCCAGTCTAATAATGAGGAAAGCATCAGAAAGCATAAGCAAAGGACATGTACTTAACCAGTACTCCTCAAAACAGCAAAGGTCATCAAAAACAACAAAAATCTGAAAAATGGTCACATACAAGAGGAAGCTAAGGACACCTGACAATTTAATGTAACATGTCATCCTGAATAGGATCCAGGAAGATACCATGGAAAAGCTACTGAAATCCAAATAAACCACAGATTTTAGTTAGTAATCATACAGTAATTAATGGTTATTAGTAATGTATCAATGTGGGTCCCGTCGTTGTGACAGGAGTACTGTCCTGACGTATGTTAACAATTGGGGAAACTGAATGGGACGCATTCAGTTGGGTAGCAACTCTCTGTACCACCTTTGCAACATTTCTGTAAATCTAAACTATTTTAAATTTAAAAAGAGAAAAATGTAATAAAAAAGAAACTCCCCCCAAATCTTGATGAATCTGGATTAATGATATAATCATTTGCAGAGGAGGTGGGCATTAATGTGCTAGCTAAAAGTCACAAGTCCAATCCACCCTGAGCCCTTGCTAGTTAAGTGACCTACAGCTCTATCAGTTGCCATTTTCTACTGTGTAAAATAGGATTACTAATATTTGCCCTGCCTATCTACTTTATGGGCTGGGATTTAGCTCAGTTGGTACAGCACTGCTCTGCAGTCTCTGAGGTTTGATTCCCAGCACTGCAAAAATGGGAGAAGGATGCTGCAATCCACTCCCAAGGCAATCCCGAAACAGTCAGCCATTGAAAACCTTTATAAGGGTCACTATGAGTTGGACACGACTCGACAGCACCTAACTACCTACTACCTACTTTATAAAACAAAAGGGAAAAAAAGAGAAAGAAATAAATATTGAGTGCAAATTCTGTGCCAGACAGCCTACATGTCTGTATCTTCTTTAATTCTTCCAACCCTATAAAGAATCCACTATAAACCCCATTTTTCAGGTGAAGAAGGCTCAAAGAGGCTAAATATTTTTCCTAAGGTCATGTTACTGATAAGGGTCAAAATCAGGTTTTGAATACAAAAAAGTGTCCTCTCTCTCCTCTCTCTCTCTCTCTCTCTCTCTCTCTCTCTCTCTCTCCCTCTCTCCTTCTTTCCTCCAAGCTGCTTTCCATTGAACACAAGCACAAAAGATTTTTAACCCACCACAAAGCTCTATACCCCTGCGTTAACACTATGCCCAGTACAGAGGCCTGAAAGCTCAGGTGTGTGTCCAAGCACAGTTGTTGTTGTTGTTGCCAGGTGCCATCAAATCACGTCTGACTCATAGCAACCCTATGTACAACAGAAGGAAACACTTCCAAACACTGTGCCATGCCCAGCACTATGTCAGTGCTTCCCTGCTATTCATAGGGTTGTCAATGGCAGATTGTCTATGGAATGGGCTACCAAGTCCTCCCATTTTGCAGTGCTGGGGTTGAACCCAGGGACTCAGACATGTATTAAATAGTTGGGCAATGGGTACTGAAGAGCCTTTCAAAGCACCAGGAGCCTGCGCCTCCTATGAGCTCTCAGATTCCTCTTTCTACTCTGCAGGGCCTGCCCTAGGGAATGTTCTGCCTGCTTTTGCCAGCTTTGCAGATTTCTTCTTTCTGTGGCAGAATGCTGTCTGCCAGAGGTATCCAGGGCAGAAGCCTGAAAGGCCTATTGGCAATGCTATGTGATAATAGTGTATCAAATTCATATTGCCACCTTTGCCAAATGAAATTTAATTAAGCACAAAAGTGAGTTAATGCAAGGAAGTTCATGTGTTTTCTAAAGTCATGTGTGCCTTTGGGTATTTGGAAAATACTCCAAATGCATGTTATTACAGGAATCTTGTTATCGGCCAGGAAGAAATCTTTAGATCCTAAGTATATGTTTTGAAATATGTGAGCATCTTGGAATCTCAATATTAATATGTCAGTTTATCTGCATGAGATAAACTACGTTTTATGCCCAGGCCAAGGCATGATCTTCCCCCTCACTAATCAAAATACAATGAATGTTGCTAGTTTTAAGTTTCAGTTTTTCTTGCAAATCCAGACAAAGTGTTCCAAAGGTCTAGGCAAGTAATAGAGTTTCTGTGAGTATTTTCACTCTAAATAAAAGCATTGTCTTTGAACACAGCATTTGCTTTGGACTCATAAAAAATCATGAATGGTTTAATCCATAGGGCTACCAAGATCAACTGGCTCAATCCATTCCTATTATAAATGAAGAAATATGGGCCCAGATGGGTAAGCGGCCCAAGGTGAGGTAAGGAATTAATGGTAGAGGTGGACCCATAACTCAGGCTCTAAGATAGCAGTACAAAGCTCATGCAGACATCCCAGTTTGGACTAGGAAACCCATTAGATTACTTCTGTCCCCCCAAAATTTGTGATATATATGTGAAAGAGTCTTCTTTAAGAATTTTAAGTCAGGTATCCAGTAGAGAATGCGTAAAGAAATCTAACTTGGGGAAACACATACCCAGAATGAGGTATATGTATTTATATACCTCACATATGTATAACAAATTCTTTGGAATAGAAGTAATCTAATAGATTTCCCAGTCCAAATTGAGGTGGCTGCATGAGCTGCATACTGCCAGTTTGGAGCTTAAGTTATGGGCCCAGTCCTGCCATTAACTCCTGGCACCATCCTGGGTCACCTACCAGTTTGGGCATATGTTTCTTCATTTACAGGAGGAAGGGATGGAGTTGGATGATCTTTAGTAGCGCTCTAGATTAAACCATTCATGATTTTTTCATCAATCCTTTTAATTTCATAAGGGGGAAGTGATTGTGTTCTCCAAAAATATCAATACCATAAAAGACAAAGAAAGGCTAAGGAACAATTTCTGATGAAAAGAAAATGCTCTGGATGCTTTCTATTCCCCCAAATTTCACAGATGAACTCCTAACTCGCAATGTAGTGGTATTAGAATAAAAGGCCTTTGAGAGGTGATTAGGTCACAAGGTCAGAACCCTTATAAGTGAGATCAGTGCACTTATAAAGAGACCCTACGGAGCTCACTTGCCCCTTCTGCCATGCAAGGAGAAGTCACTGTCACTAATTAGGAACCAAATGCTCAGCAAATACTGAATCTGCCTCAGTACCTCAATCTTGCGTTTCCCAGCTCCAGAACTGTAAGAAGTAAATTCCTAGTGTATATAATCTCCCCAAGTTATGGTATTCTGTTATGGCAGCCCAAAGAGTTTAATATAGAGACAAAAAAAGAATTAGAAGTAAATGCAAACCTAGATGGAACTGTACTACAGGAAGAAGTATTATAAAGACATTTTTGGGTCAATTAATGATTGGAACATAGACCGTAAGTGGGATAAAACTATTGGGTCACTGTTAAACTTACTGAGGTTGATAACTATACCTAGGAAATGGATGGTGAAATATTTAGGAGTAAAGGAATAGGACATGAAACACTGTGAATTTTGTCAAAAAAAAAAAAAGTAGATAGCTAGCTAAACAGATAAAGCAAATAGAGTTAAATGTTGACAAAGGATAAGTCTGGATATAGGCTATAAGGGTGTAGTCTGCTCTATTTTTGTAACTTTGCTATGTAAGTTTGAAATTTTTCCAAATAGAGAGTTTTTTAAAAAAGAAAAAACTCTAAGCCATGCAATGATTACTAGCAGCACCACAAAGTTATAACCATGCTCCATTCAAAAGCAAAGTAGGGCATTTTAAGAACATCTCCAAAAATATACAGTAGAGGCTTCAAAAGTCATGACATCCTTCATGCATATTTACCACAAAACCAAAATTTCAATAAATATAAGCCATGAGCAGGGTCACCTCAGAAGGCCTCCCAGCTTGGTTTATGCCTTGCTTTCAGGCCGGCTTTCCCCAGTTATGGGCCTCCTATCATTCAGCCATTTTGTTATGATCTTTTGTAGTGGAAAATAACTTTCTGTTATCCTAAAAACTACAATGAGAAAGTTGATACCTACTGAACGCAGAAAGATCATTAACCCACGTTTTCTCTTTAGAGCAAACAAAAAGTTGACTGTCACAGTTCTGAATATAAATAGGAAAAGGGTCATGCGGGGCCACTTCAAGGGTCCTGGGTGTAATAAGGAAAGACAATTACCATTTCCCTGATGGCTTGAACAATGAGGCTCATGACAGAGTTCCATTTACACAGTCCTTATTTACACTGGCCCAGAATAGTCATGCCAGCTGGACATCTTCTCCAAATATGCCATTGGACTGTCACCACTGCCAGTCAGCGGTCTGCTCCATGTGTCCGCGCCAGCTCTGATTGTCCACAGAGGGCAATTTAGACACAACCCATGTGGCTTTGTTACTTTCCATGGATAGAAACAAATCCTGGCCACTACTCCAAATCTTTGGGCACTTGGAGAACATAATGTTCTCAGTTAATGAAAGGGTAGCTTTACTAAGCCATTCACAGATTTAAAGTAGTAGGTGTTCCCTAGGATGTTTGGAGATCTTGACATGTGCTGTGTTCTGGAGAAGAAACTAAGCCCTGAATCTAGGTCCTGCCCTCAGGAAGCTTATAATTGAGTTGGAATCTCAAAAGAGCACGAAGGGCTGCTAGGGACACCTAAACAACTTGTGCCCTACAGAACCCAGAGGCTCTAAGGACAAGGTATATTAGTCAACACCATGGCCTGCCACAGAAGGCACCTGCAGAGCAGTTTTCATCATATTGATTAGCCAACTATGATTAGAAGCCTAAACATGCCTTTCTGTCTTGCCTCCTGGCCTTTGTACCTAGAACATTCTCTCCCACCATACCCTTACCACTCATTAGCCTCCCTTCCCTGCAAACTCCTTGGTTTCTTTAGTTAACTCCTACAGCTTCTAGTTGAATGTTATCACCCTTGAAAATGTTTCCTTGACCCATTCCCTCTTGGCCAGAGTTATAGGCCTTCCTGTGTTCTCCCTCTGGGCCATGCACTAACCCATTTTAGTTTTTGTCACCTTGATTAACAAGGTGCTTATAAAAGCTCTAGAGTTAAACTGCCTGGGTTCAAAACCAGGGTCTACCATTTACAGGCTTTGAAGCCTAAGTCAACTTGGTCATGTTCCATAACCTTTCTGTACCTCTTCTGGTGGTGTGTTACTTCATTTTGTCTCAAGCCAGTTCTCTGAGGGATGTTGCCCTCACCTCACATATAAGGAAACTGAGTCTCAGATGAAATAACTGACTCTACATAACACATCTTGGGAACAGAGATCCAAAGATAAGCCTGGAGGATATGGAAAACATCAGTTTTAAATACCAGGCCAAACTTTCTCAACCAAGTGATTCTAAGAGTTCTGCTACCCTCAAGGATGAGCTTAAACAGTCTGTCTTTGTGGATGAGGGCAGGGAGAAGTGTCATGAGAAGGTGAGCTGAAACTTCTCCCCTGAATCATGCCCTCCAGGGAGGGAATTTCAAATAGGTAATTCCAAGAAACCATTTGAGAGTCATTAATTAAATTTTCAGATCACATTTAGTGATCCAGTGTCCAGTTTTATTATGTGTCCATTTTTAATTCCATTTGGAATAGGAGAGAGAAAGAAATATGCTGACAAAGGGCCCCTGGCATGAAATGTGGTCCCCACTCCCTAGAGAGTAGAAAGGATGAGCATGGCACAGAAATCCCTGAGAAGGTTACAGCACTTACCCTTGAAATAGGAGGCAGTACAAAAGAGCCTAAAATCATGGGTTTAAAAATCAGATGAAGCTGAGCCTGTCTTGATGTGGCCCCTTCCTAGCTGTGTGTACTCAAAAAATTATTCAAGGTTTCTCCAATTTCTGAAGATCTAAACAGAAGCCGGGCCTTCCAAGTTAAAAGGATGCATCAGCCAGGTGTCAAAGGGGAGGTTGGAAGAGCTCAAGGATGGGGGAGTAGCTAGTGCTAAGACACCTTTTATCTCCACCTGGTCACACCTCTCAATGGTGCTGGAACAACTGCACTTCTGCTGGTATCTACTTCTGTCTCAGTAGTTGCCCCCAAATCCTTCTCTGGTAAACATGTTGCTATAATTTCATCTCAGCTGGGTTTTTTTGTTTGTTTGTTTGTTTTTGTTTTTCAGAGGTTTCTGGTGCTAAATTTTGATTCTGAGGTCAAATTATCCTTTATAAACTGTTTCAAGCTATCCTGCACTGCCACTACAAGTTGCTGTTGTTATGTGCTGCTGAGTTAATTCCAAATTATGGCAACTATATGGACAACAAAATGAAACACTCCCTGACTCTGTGCCAGGCACATGATCCTATTTATGTTTAAGCCCATTATTTCATACACTATGTCAATCCATCTAGTTGAGGGTTTTCCTATTTCATTGACCTGCCACTCTCCCAAATATGATGTCCTTCTCCAGGGACTGGTCTCTCCTGACATGTCCAAAATACCTAAGACACAGTCTAGCTATCCTTGCTTCCAAGGAGCATGCTGGTTGCACTTTTTTTTTTTTCCTGGTACTGGGGGTTCAACCCAGGGCCTCACGCCTGCATGCTTTGTAAGAGCTGGACCACTTTTTTT
>VMDO01028386.1:0-24025 GCA_007922755.1 Pedetes capensis
TACACAAATGGGCAAAGGAACTGAGTAGACAGTTCTCAAATGAAGAGGTCCATAAAGCCATGAAACACATGAAAAAATGCTCAGTATCCCTAGCCATTAGGGAAATGCAAATTAAAACAACTCTGAGATTTCACCTTACACCAGTAAGAATGGCCAAGATCAATAAAACAAATAACAACAAATGCTGGCGAGGTTGTGGTGAAAAAGGAACACTATTACATTGTTGGTGGAGCTGTACATTGGTCCAGCCACTGTGGAAATCAATATGGGGATATCTTAAAAAAACAAAAATAGATCTACCATATGACCCAGCTACAACACTACTGGGAATTTACCCAAAGGAAGATGGGTCATCATACCACAGAGACACCTGCATCTCCATGTTCAATGCAGCACTTTTCACAATAGCAAGGATATGGAATCAACCAAAGTGCCCTGCAACAGAAGAATGGATAAAAAAATCTATGGTACATATACACGATGGAATACTACTCAGCAATCAAGAAAAATGAAATAATGTCATTTGCAGCAAAATGGATGGAATTAGAGAAAATTATTTTAAGTGAACAAACCCAAGCTCAGAAAGAGAAACACCACATGTTCTCACTCATATGTGGGAGTTGAATCAAAATTATAAGGAGGAAACATCCTATTCAAAGATCGGATCAAAATAAAACAGAAAAAAAAAAGCTAAGAATGATGTCAATATAAATGGTCTAGAAAATGCATGCAATTGTTTTGACAAGATAATAACAAAGTTCGCTACAAGAAAATTTCTATCTTAAACAGAACTGGGACTCAAGTACATATAGAAAATTATTACCTAGTAAATGATAGAGAAGACTTAGTTGGGGAGGGTGGGGGAGGCATACAAGTGGGTAAGAGGGAACCTATATGAATAATGTACATCAAAATGCATAGATGTAAATGCCACAATGAAAAGCTTGTCAGAATGAATCACATTAAGGTGTACATTAAAAATGTCCAATAAAAAAATTAATAAAAAAAAAGACCCTCAACTAGATGGATTGATACAATGTCTGCAACAATGGGCTTAAACATAAAAAGGATCATGTTCCTGGCACAGAATCAGGGAGTGTTTGTTCTGTTGTACCTAGAGTTGCTGGTTTGGACCCAACTCCACCGCACCTTATAAGAATACATTGCTATAATTAACAGAAAGATAATGTGTGATTGGGCTGGGATTTAGCTCAGTGGGTAGAGGGCTGCGCTGCAGTCTCTGAGGCCCTGAGTTCAATTCCCAGCACCGCAAAAATGGGAGAAGGGCCTGGCAATCCACTCCTAAGGCAATCCTGAAGCACTCAGCCATTGAAAACCCTATGAGGGTCGCTATGAGTCGGATACCGACTCGACAGCACCTAACAACAACAACAATGTGTGATTGTAATTGTACATATATTTTCATTGTCCCCAGTTGTGGTATTTCCAAGCTCCTAGAATTATACATTTTGTTTATCCTTTAAAAAAATAAATAAATAAAATAAAATAAAAAGTAAAATAAATGGGCTGGGGGTACAGATCAGTGGCACAGCACTTGCAAAGCATTCAAGCACTAGGCCCTGGGTTCAACCTCCTCCCTCAGTGCCACTAAATAAATAAATAAATAAATAAATAAATAAATAAATTAGTTGAATAAATGAATCCATAAGTGAAATTGCCAAACTAACTGATATGTTATAAAATATATGAAGGTATCCATCCCTCAGTTAAAAAGGAAAGTGTCCACAGTTAAGAAGACAACAAGTCAAAAGGACACAATGGTCCAAAACACAGGCTTGTATCATCATTTTAAAAATCACAAATACAAGGAGAAGTGTGGTGGCACATGCCTGTAATACAAGTATCTCGAGATGCAGAGGCGGGAGGATCACAAGTTCAAGACCAGAGGCAGTCTGTGTAATTTAGCAAGACCCTGTTTCAGAAAAGTAAAAACAATGGGCTGAGGGTGCAGCTCAGTGGCCCAGCACTTGCAAAGCATGCAAGCAAGCGAGAGTCCCTGGACTCAACAGCCAATACCAAATAATAATAATAATAATAATAATTAATTAAATAAATAAAATAAAAAATAAATCACAAATACATGTTGAATTGAATACTGCCATATGCACTCATGACAATTCAATTCCAATGAAAGGCCTCTTGGTGATGCATGCACTAAGAACATATCCCATATCCAGATAAGATGGCTGTGGGGTGGAACGCCTTGGTTACAACCATGCCACCATAGTCTTGCACTTAGCTATGAATTTTTCGGGTGACCAGGTTAAGTTTCCTTCCCCCCCAAAAAGACAACATAGCAACACAAGCTGTCACAAAATGGAATTCATTCTTTCTGGTCATGTTATGGAAAAAAGTGATGCAAGGCACTTTCTAAGTGACTAAATGTGGCTCTCTAGGAGCTACAGAGAAGAATAAGACTTACCACATTCGTTGGATAATGCTGCTTTAAGCCCTTGAGATTGCAAGATTCCCAGCTTCAGCTGGTGCATATTTGCTTGAGTTTCACCTTCACCAGAACAATTCAAAGTTGTTAATAATCCCTGGCACTCAAAGGAACTGAACAGAGAGTTCTCAAATGAAGATGTCCGTAAAGCCATGAAACACATGAAAAAAAAAATGCTCAATATCCCTAGCATTAGGCAAATGCAAATCAAAACAACTCTGAGATTCCACCTTATCCCAGTAAGAATGGCCAAAATCAATAAAACAAATAACAAGAAATGCTGGCGAGGTTGCAGAGAAAAGGGAACCCTCTTACACTGCTGGTGGAGCTGTAAATTAGTTCAACCACTATGGAAATCAATATGGAGGTATCTTAAAAGACTAAAAATAGGTCTACTGTATGATCCAGCCATAACACTATTAGTAATATACCCAAAGGGAGATGAGTCATCATACCACAGAGACACCTGCATCTCCATGTTCAGTGCAGCACTTTTCACAATAGCAAGGATATGGAATCAACCAAAGTGCCCATCAACAGAAGAATGGATAAAATAACTATGGTACATATACACAATGGAATACTACTGAGCAATCAAGAAAATGAAATAATGTCATTTGCAGCAAAATGGATGGAATTGGAGAAAATTATTTTAAGTGAACCAACACAAGCCCCAAAAGAGAAATATCACATGTTCTCAATCATATGTGGGAGCTGAACCAAAATTAAGAGAAGGAAAATATCCTATACAGAAATCAGAACATAATGAAAAGCTAAAGTCAACTTAGCGGAGAAGGAACAATTTAGGGAATGGAAAGAAGGAGGGAGGGCTCTAGCAAAAGGAAGAAATGATGGGAGCAGAAAGAAGGGAGAGGAAGAATAAGGAAGAGCGAGGAATGAGAAGGTGACCTCAAAGTAAACAGCCCAACTTTAATAGTTAAGGAAATAATTATAATAATACCAATAATAACAAAGAATGGTAATAATACAAATAGGCTAGAAAATTCATGTAATATTACTGACAATGTAAGAAGATAGATCACTACACAAAAAGTTTCAACATTAAGCATAATTGGAATCCAAGGATATATAGAAAAATATTCCCACAAAAAGATATGCAAGTGGAAGAGAGGTCTTTGGTGTGGGGTTGGGATGGGGAGAGGAAGTGCACAAGAGGGTAAGGGGGAACTTATCTATGCAATGTACAATGAAACGCATATATGGAAATGTCACAATGAAATGCATGTCAGAATGAAACACATTAACTTGTACATTAAAAATTTCTAATAAAAAAATAATAATCCCTACCACTCCCTAAAGAGAGGGACTTGCTCCCTGGGGCAAGAAGAGAGGGATGAGTTCCATAGACATGATGCAGGATTAGGACAAGAGCTGGGAATAGGAGCTGTGGCAGAGCTAGCCCTCAAGGATGATGACTTTGCAGCTGTGTTGGGAGAAGTGTGAAAGGGGAACACCAGAGCTGTCACTCATAAACCCCCAAGCTCAGACACTTCTCAAAAATGGAAGGTTTTTCTTACTTAAAAGTAGTCCAATGTGAGCATTCATCAAGCAGCCTTCTACACAGAAAGTCAGGGATCCAGGGTCCTTCTAACTCATGGACAGCAGACAACCACTAAGTTCAAGAAGTGGCCCGTATCACATTCACTCGTATCTCAATGAGAAGAGGTAAATGGGTCTGTCCTAGTCCATTTTCTGTTGCTATAACAAAATACCTGATTCTGGATACTTTATAAAGAAAATAGATCTATTTAACTCAGGGTTTTGGAGTCTGAAAGTCCAAAATCTGGCAGCCCCATCTGCTTGGTTTCAAATAAGGACCTCATGACAGATGGCATCAAGATGGCAGAAGCATGCGCAAAAGAGATCACATGGAGAGACAGGAAGCCAGAAGGATTCAGGTGCCAGAGTTGATATTGTTATAAAAAGTCATTCTCATAGAAACTAACTCAGACCTGAGAGAACTATATTAACCACTTCCAAAGGCAGCACCCCCAATAATCTAATCACCTTCTACAATGTCCCATCTCCCCATTCTACCATCTTAACACTACCACACTGGAGACTAAGCTTCCAGCACACACACTTTGGGGGACACACTCAAGCCATATCCAAACCATGGCAGGGCCCCATCTAGATGCAACAAGGGCTAGGGACATGGCCTCTGGCTGGCAGCTGCATCCCACCACAATTCCATTGACAGAAGGATGGCAAGAATCTCCTCAAGGAGAGAAGGACAGTCCTGGAGGAGGAGAGGAGCCATTGAGGCTAGCCTGGGGTAGGGAGAAGCCAGCAACAGCCATCAGGGGCCCAGGGCACATGTGTCAGCTGGTATCTGTGGATGGCATGAGACAAATGTCCTTCAAATCCTCCCAGAAAACTTTCAGTCAAGTTTTGTGGCACCTAACATTTTTGTACAACTGGCTTCTTTGAGGGGAGCTAGAAAGGCACTGATTTTGTTGTGATTTACGTGGAAAATATACAAGTGTCAGAGCCAGTCTCTGTTACCCTTAAGTCACATACACAGATGGTCCCAACTTCAGCATAACTTGCCACTCCATGTGCAATTTTAACACTATCATGTAACTTACAAGTGTGGTCCTGAAATTACACAGCTGGAATTCGAAATGCACATTATAAGAAAGGTGTACTGAAGTTGGCAAATGTCCTCAAAAAAAATCATGTTCATCTAGAATCTCAGAATGTTTCATCATCTGGAAATAGAGATGTAATGAGTTAGGATGCAGCCATGTTAGATTAAGGTAAGCCCTGCACCAATCTAACCAGGGTCCTTATAAGAAGTGGAGAGATGCAGACAGCCAGGGGAGAAGACCAGGGGAAGCTGGAGGCCAAGTTTGGAGTGACTAATACAGCTACAAGCCAGAGAATGGCAAAGACTGACAGCAACTCCCAGCAGCTAGAAGAGATGAGGAAGGATCGTCTGTTACAGCTCTGGAGGGAGTCGAGCCTGGCCAACACCTTGATTCCAGACTTTGGGCCACTAGAGCTGTAAGAGAATAAGTTACTGTTATTATATGCACCCACTTGGTGGTATGTGTCACAGCAGCCCTGGAGAACTAACACAGAAGACTGTGGGAGAGAGAGGATTATAAAAACAAGTACGGAAGAAAGGATGGCTACCAGCTCCTCTTCCTGGTCCATCCCATCTCTCTCCTTAGCATTGGACAATTTTCCAAGAGACTCTAAGTCTCTCCATCTGACTGTCCTCAAGCAGGCAAGTACACAGAGTCCGGAGCCTGACTAGGGCTCCTCTAACCCTCACTCTTTGCTGAGTTCCCTGATCCTCCATCCACCCACTTGTCCCCACTGGAAGCCTATAGTTGAATGGCTTCCTCTCTCCCCAACATCATCTACATCAAATCCATCACCAAGTCCCTCCCCTTCTCCTCTCAGGGTCCCTCTTCAACAATGGGCCTGGAAGTCATCTCTGTGTGGTCTCTGTCCCTCTGGTCCTCACACTCTCCCATAGGCAGGGCTTGCTGCACTTCAAGTTGGGTCACATCACACCGTGCTTAAGTGTATCTGCTCATCCTTTCCCCACCCCCACCCCCATTCTGCTAATGGGATGAAGTGCGGACTCCTCAATGACATATAAGTCAAGTGCTTGATATGGATTAGTTTAATTGCCCATTAAATTCATCGTAATGTTATGTGTAGTCATTCAGCCCCTATGACAGGCAAGAGAGCTACAACTGAGGGAAAGTATTAAGTTGCAAACAACTTGCAAGTAGCAAAGAAGAGCTGAACTCTTCCTCAAAGTAAGTCAATTCTGCGGAAAAAAAACTTCAGCTCAGAATTGAAGATAACACATGGGCTCTCCCAGAAACCAGACATCTGAGCCCCCAATAAAACATCAAAGCTATCGTCATAATTAGGAGATCAGAATAATAATGAATGAAGTTGGGCTATTTGAAGATGATGTTGGACATGGAGGTTTATAAGATCATCCAGGAAAAGTCTCATCATTGAGATTTATTCAGAGTATCTAAAGGTAGCTCTCAGCCAGGTGGCCACTCCCAGTTCCTGGCACTGGGGCACACAGAGAAATGAGGAAGGAAGGAAGGAAGAAAAGAAGGAAGGAAGGAAAAAAGGAAGGAAGGACGGATGGCAGACAGGCAGGCAGGCAAGAAAAAGAAGTTGAAGCTCTTGGGAAGTGATTAGGCCATGGGGTACACCTTCATGAATGGGATTACTCCCCTTCTAAAAGAATATCAAAGAGCCACCTCCCCCATCCACCATCTTACCCCCCATAGGGACACCTAGAAGGTGCCATCAGTGAGGAACAGGCCCTGAAAAGACATTGAACCTGCCCATACCTTGATCTTGGACTTCCTAGCCTCCAGGACTGTGAGAAATAAATTTCTATTATTTGTAAATTACCCAGTTTATAGTATTTTTGTTAGAGCTGCCAAGCTAGAGAACTCTCTTAACTCGGGCACTAAAATTACGCCCATCTCCTGCTGTACAAGCCCAAGCTGGTGACTAAGTGGAGGCAGATGCTGAACTGACACGGGCCTTCCCATGTCCCAGGGACAGTAAGCAGCTGGCATAGAATTGGTGCCCAATAAAGGGCAGAGAGAACGAGAATCAGCCAAGGCTCCCCTGATCACTGAATAACTGAGTCTTCCCAGCTTGTTTTTCCATCACATCTTCTGCCCCAGTTAATCACAGACTCATGGTGTATGCTGGGTACTCTGGGAGGCAACCTCTACCACCGACCCCTGCCCTGTCCCAGTCATGGCTTCCCCGCTGTCTGCATCTAGGACTACAAGCCAGCTACTAGGAAGCAGGACACCCACTCTCTGGAAACAAACCTGGGTTCAGATGCTGCCTCTCCTCCTTCTAGCCATGTGACCATGTGAGCAAAGTTTTCTCGGACACCCTGTTCTCTCAGTTTGCCTTTCCTGGCCAGACACTCCATTCTCACCCAAAGCTGGGAGGGCCTTGATTTTCATCCACAGCCCCAGCCTCTAGTGCTCACTGAGGTCACTAGGAGACCCCTACTGATGGAGGAACCCCCACCACAAATGTTGCCCACTCTGTGTTGGAGGAACAAGAGCACCAGAGGGTCTCCTGTCCCTTCTGCCCGTAGCTCATTGGCTGGAACTGGTCACATGCCCCACCAGCCACAGGGAGCAGGAAGTGCCAGCCACACTGAGCCATGGAGACTAACCAGTGAGGGTTACCTCCAGCCTTCTAGCCCACCCTGGGGGAGGACTGATGGAGAAAATGTAGGGAGTCTAGGCCCCCACTGGCCACCCTGTTCTCAAAGCATTCAGCCACAGAGCCCTTTTTCAATGGCAGATTTTTCTACAGATAATGAGGGTGCAGGAGGGCTGTGGGGCCTCTGCTCTCATGAAAGCCCTGACCCAGCTCCCCATCCGCCGTCCTCCGCCCAGGGCCCACCCTACTGAAGCAACCTGTGTTTGCCCTCACTTGGGGATCTAATCCTCTCAGGGAAGCTGGAGCTTCCCTGGCAGAACTTGTATCTGCCGTGCTGGGGAAGGCTTGTGGCCACGAGAGGGCTTTCCTTGGGTGCAAGGTCCCAGAACCTCGGGCTGCAGCTTTGTCATCTGACTGAGACAAACTTTGCAGCCTCAGGACTTTACTTCCCAGGAGCTGTGAGAAAGTCACCTAACCAGCTTGGGCCTCTGTTTCCTCTTGTGTGGCCTGAGGACCATAGCAGCATCTCCCTCAGAGGGCTGAAGTAAGGATGAAGGCATCAAAGGATTAAGGAGCCGTTGGAGGGGCTCTAATGCAGCTTTTAATGCCCAAACTCTCCTCCCACAAACTCCTGTCTCACACCTCAGGGAATGAAGAGAGAGGGATGTGGCCAGAGCCGGTGCGCCACCCTGTCAACTCACTACCTGCCCTGGGTCAAGAACAAAGTGAGCTCGCATCCCAGGCCACCTGTGACTGGGAAGTGCAGCTGAGATTCTTGACTGGGGCTCCTTTCATGGATGGAGCGAAGTTTGGTTTGGTGAGTGCTAAAGGCGTCCTGACTTTGTTCCCAGACCCTTCTGGGGACACCAACCAAGGCTGATGGCTGGAGGTCCCAGTCCAGCTGAGGACAGAGCCCTCTCTGTCCTCCCATCACACTCAGGTCCTACCTGTGGATCCAAGTGCCTCAGAGTTCTCAGAAAGGCCACCAGTGAGGGAGCTGAGGACTTCCTCATACCACAGCTCCAGCCTGTAGCAATCCAGGGGTGGCCTCCTCAGCCAGCTGTGCCCAGGGAGTTGTGGGCAACAGTGGGTGTCCAGGGGCATTGGAGACAGTCTTGCCTCTTACCTACATGGTGATTTGGGCTCCTTGCACAGCATATGATATTCTACCTCTGCATTTAGAGGTTGGCTTTTTTTATATAAGCAGTGCTACCATCACCCTTGCTAGGGTTAAAAGCAGCTAACCTTCTAGAGCACCAAGTTTTATTCGTTTGTTTATTTAATTAGTGCACAAAATTATGGGTTTCATTATGACATTTTCATACACGTATACCATGCACTTTGCTCATAATCACCCCCCATTGCCCTCTCTTCTTACCCCAGCCCACCTCCTGCTGGTTCCCCTCCCCGCAAATAGCCTCCCTTCTGCCAGATTTTGTTGTTTTCTTCAAGAAGATATTTTTAATGGCTGTTGTTTTGGAATGTGATAGTCATTTTCTCATTTTGAGCAGTACGAAAAGAAAAACATCACCTGTCCAGGAAAACCATTATAACATGTTGTGTTTCAAAGGGCTAATTTTGGATGAGCCTCAGAAGTTTCTAGATTTCTAGAATGGTCATGTGTTCTTAGCAGGAAAGACAGTAGCATCCCTTTACCAAACAGAGATGTGATAAGTACAGCCTATCTTATGCTTTCCAGAATGTCATTCATGCACATGTGCTTTGCTAGAGTAGGAAAATAAGGCTCCCTTGGAGACATTTAGGAAATCAATAAGGCCTTTACTGTTGTCACCATGATGGCATTTGGAAGAGACAAGTAAGAACTCTAGGCCAGTTCCTCCCAAAAATGAATAATCCCACATCCCTGGTGGCTTTTAAACATCTTCACTGGAATCCATGGAAGTAAAACTGGTTTCCACATTACCTGAGCTAGGAACCTAACTCTATATTACATGTAAATGGTGTGTGTGTGTGTGTGTGTGTGTGTGTGTGTGTGTGTTTCATGGCTTAAAATACACTGAATTTCCCAGGCATGCAATCTCTGCACACATCAAGAGAAGACTGGCCGAGTGTGGTGGTGCACACCTATAATCCTAACATTCAGGAAGCTAAGGCAGGAGGATCATGAGTTCAAGGCCAGCCTGGAACTTTTCTGAGAGCCATTCTCCAAGATACAAACAGCAATGCTTTCCAGGTATCTCAGTGGCCAGCAGTCTACAGCCATCACACACTGGCATCCAATCCCATCTGACCTTGGAAGCTAAGTAAGGTTGGGCCTGGTTAGTACTTGGATGGGAGACTGCCTGGGAACACCAGGTGCTGTAGGCTTGGTGAGAAGGACCCAGCAACCCACTACCAAAAAGCAATCCGCCATTGAAAACCCTATGAATAGCAGAGAAGCACTGACAATAGTGCCAGGCATGGCACAACGTAGGGGAGTGTTTCATTCTGTTGTACATAGGGTCACTATGAGTCAGACCTGACTCGATGGCACCTGACAACAACATTAGCTGGCACCACACCTGGCTCCCATCTGCATTAGTGGCTATTGCATTGTGGTGATTCTATGTTTAGAAGAAGAGAGGATACCTACAGCAATGCTTTCCAGGTAACTCAGTGGCCAACAGTCTACAGTCATCCCACCCTGGCATCCGATCCCATCTGATCTCAGAAGCTAAGCAAGATGAGGCCTCATTAGTACTTTGATGAGAGATCACCTGGGAACACTCTTGCCAGCTGAGGACACTGGCAAGCGATTCCTCAGAGAAAGGAGTGAGAGGGATAGGTGGGGAAAAGAAGACTGAAATATTTATCTGAAGTTCCCAACATTAAATGTACAGCACTAAGCTGAAGTACACTTGCATCCAACACAGAAAAAAGTCCATGCTATAAAAGCTCCCTTTTGGAACAGAATGGGGTCAGTGTAATCAGAAACCAGACTATACAGCCTCCAAATCCCTCCCAAAATTCTGTCTTCTGCACCAAAAGGAGCCAGGCTTTCTGAGAGACCTCCCTTGGCCTTGCTGTTATCAGCAATTTCCTTTCATGGTTAAGGTCAAACACTACACCATCCAGCCCAATAGCAAAATCTGATTTTGCCACAACTGAAGCATCCCTGGCTCTGTTCCTCTCTGCTAGGAGAGGCTCCAGTCACCTAGTCCAGGAGACAGTGGACTCACATTCAGGTCTCAGTTCTCCTTCTAGACAGGGTCACTCTCAGCCTCCATTTCCTGAGGGAAAACTGGACTGTCTACCCAATAGAGTTGTGGGAGGGAGCTTGGGGGTGGGGGGGTCAGCAATGGTGCTAAAATGTTAGAGGACAGGGATCAGCCTAGCAATCATGGCAATCTAACTGACGTGATGTCGATATCCAGCTAAGGTAAAGCAGGTTTGGGGCAGCTTTGGGCTTTGGATAAAGGTTAAGCCCTTCTGTCACCTTCTATCACAAATAACATCTCAAGTTGGGGGTCCACTGTACAATGTGGAGGATCCTAACCCTCCACTGGGGGGACACTAGAAGCTTTGGAATGCTCACCACCCTCAGAGTGGTACAGGGGTGCCATGCTGCCCTGGGCTGCTGTGGTAGCTCTCCAGTCTTCAGGCTTCCTTTTCAAGATTTTCCCACCATGACACTAGCCTTACAAAGGAACTCACTTCTGTCCTCTCAGAGCCATGCACATAGCAGGTGCTTAATGAGTGCTGAATAGGTGGGTAGATGGACGGAAGGATGGACAGATGGTTAGACCAATGGGTGAGTGGATGGACAGATAGACGAGAGGATGGATGTATAGATGGATGGCTGGACTGACAGATGGGTGGGATGGACAAATGGACAGATTGATACTGACAACAAACTCAACACAGATAGGAAGCCCCAAGTTGGTGACTGCAGTTTCAAAGTGGCTCCTGCCACTTGCCAGAAGAGAAAGCAGCTCTCCCCTCCCGCCTGAGGCCCCCTCTTGGCTCTCTGTAGCAGCTGAGACTGGAGAGGCTGGTGGTAGTTTGGGTTCAGCACAAAACCTCAAATCATTTTTCAAACTCTTGGCCCAGCCCCTCAGACCCCTTGCCAAGTACTTTTTTCCCCCAGTTTTTAAACCCTGGGGAAATGTTATCTGAATGTTTCCAATTCGTTTGTGCTCAGCTCATCAAAATGCCATTTTATAAGAGCTGTTTAAACTCCAAAAGGTCTGGGAAACTTTCCCCTCATATATTTATATGTGGAAAGCAGCCTGGGTTCTCCTATTAAATGGGGAACCCCGCTGTGCTGCCAGGCCCAGGCTCCCCTTGCCTGCCCTGCTCACCCCATGACAATCTGCCCAGACTGGAGAATGGACACATCCCAGGCCATGTCAGGGCAGGAGTCAGCCTGGAACCATCCAAACTACTTATCTCCACAGCCAAGAAAGAACTCTTGAGTCTGTGTAGCAGATCTGAGCGGCCAATGCCAACATTTCCAGAAAGATCCCTCTTGATGAGCTAGCATTATTCAGTGCAAATGAAGGGTCTCCAGAGTCCTACAGGTTGCCTGCATCCCTCTCCATAGAGGCCACTAGGGTCTGAGCTTCCTCATCTGTTTCTTCCTGACAGGGCTTATGACATTTAAGGGGGATAGTGCCTCCAGGCACTCAGAGGCCTCCAGGATCCAGGGTCCCTTTCAAGAGAAGCCAGGGAGCATCTGGCAGGAGTAATCCTCCTCACCACTTCCAGCTTATTCTTCATCTGGGCTGGAGTACAAACCCACAATGTCTGTCCAGGCCCCAGTAGTTTCACCAAAGGGGAATCTAACAAATGTTTAAATAAGTTTTCATACCAATTTTACACAGTTTCTTCCAGAAAAATACAATAGATGTGAATACTTCACAGTTTATTTTCTGAAGCTAGTATTACCTGATATAGAACCAAAGATAGTACAAAAAAGTTACAAAATTCATGAGTACAAATGCTAAAACTCCTAAGAAAATATTAATAGGTAAAATGTAGAAATATGTAAAGGAATGATACCACATGACCAAGTGGGGTTTGTTTCCAAAGTGCAAGGCTGATTCAATATATGACAATCAACCAATGTAGTCCACCATCAACAGGTAAAAGAATACAAGTCATGTGATCATATCAATTGCTGAAGAAAGACCACTTGACAAAATTCAATACCCACTGTATTAGTTATTTTTGCATTGCTGTGATGGAATACCTGGCAGAAACAACTTAACAGTTTCATTGTGCCAAGAAAGGTATGGTGGAGAAGCTCAGTTCCCATCATGGCCAACTAAGAAGCAGAAAGGCAGACAGGAGGCAGCCAGCAGTAATAAACGCTCAAGCACCCATCTCCCAGTGACCTACTTCCTCCAGCTAGGTCCTACCTCCCAAAGTTTCCACAACCACCCAAAATAATGTCACCAGCTGGGGACTAAACACTCAAACACATGAGCCTGTGAAGAGTATTCAAAAAATAAAACCTGCTCATGGCAAACCTCTCAGAAAGCTAGGAATAGAGGGAAATTCTTTAACTTAATAAATAACGTCTACCAAAAACTATGCCTACAGCCATAACATCTTGGCGTCCCATGTCATCAGATCATGGAAGCTAAGCAGGGTTGGCCCTGGTTAGTACTTGGATGGGAGACCACCTGGGAACACCAGGGAGAAAGACCTGGCAGCCCATTCCCAAAACAATCAGCCGTTGAAAACTTTATGAATATCAGAGAAGCACTACATAGTGCCAGATACAACACAGGAATGGGTAGTGTTTCATCTGTTGTACATAGAGTTTCTATGAGTCAAACCCGACTCAATGGCACCTAACAACACCACCACCAAAGACTATAGCTAACATCAAATTTGATGAAAAAAATGCTTGCTTTCCACCTAAGATCTAGAACAAAATAAAACATCTGTTTCTCACCATTATTATCAACTTAGTACTGGAAGTTCTACTAGCACCATAATGCAAAAAAATAAATAAAAGGTTGACAGAGTGCTGCTCTGTACAGATGACATTATAGTCTCCATGGACATAAAAAAAAGAAAGAAAGAAAGAAGAAAAGAAAGACAAAAGAAAGAAAGAAAGAAAGAAAGAAAGATCCAAAGTAAATTATTACATTTCTGCATTAGAATACATGGACACCAAAATTAAAGGTAAAGCATCATCCACAAACTGTCTTAAAAAATAAAATACTTGTGTATGTCTAACATAATACATACAGGATTTGTATGCTAAGATTTTTTTAATGTTAATGAAAGAAATCAAAGACAACCAAAACAAGTAGTCATACCATGTTAATGGATTGAAATACTCAACATAATAAAGATGTCAATTCTCCCCAAATAGATGTTCAAGTTTGACATAATTTCTTTAGAAATCTCAGCAAGATGTTTTTAAACGTAAACAAGATTCTTCTAAAATTTACATGGAAAAACAAAGGTACAAGAATAGCTAAAAAACAATTTTGAAAAAGAAAATGGGAGGAGTGACTCTGCTGAATTTTAAGATTATTATATAGCTTCAGTGATCAAGATTGTGTGGTATTGGCAGAGAAATTGATGCACAGACCAATGGACAGAAGGCAGAACCAAAAAACATCCCCATGTAAGAAGAGCCAACTGACTTTTCACAAAGGAGCCAGAGCAATTCTATGGAGAAAGGGTAGTCTTGTCAAGAAAAAGGGCTGAAGTAAGTGGACAGCCAAAGGCAAAAAGAAAGAGGTAGGAAAAACTGGAGGGAAGGAGAGAAAGAAAAGAACTTTGACCTACATCTCGCATCTTATAAAAAAAATTAATCCAAAAATAGTTTATATATTTAAATATAGAATATAAACAACAGAACAGTTAGAATAATACATATGAGAACATATTCAGAACTGAGGGTTGGTAAAGAGTCCTTAAACTTGACCCCAAAAGCACAATCAACAAAGAAAAATAATCAATAAATTGGACTTCATCAAAATTCAAACCTTTGCTCTGTGAAAGACAAAAAGATGATCTACAGACTATATACCTATTCTCCTTTGCTTCTGTAACAAATCACCACAATTTTGACAATGGAAAACCATGCCCATTTATGTTCTCACGCTTCTGTGGCCCAGCAATTTGGCACAACACTAAGCTGGTTGCCCTGCTCCTGACCTCCCAGGGCAGGAAGACTGTGTTCCTTAACCCCAGGCTCTGGTGGTTAATCTACTTGCAGGTTCATTCTGGTTGTTGGCTGGGCTCAGTTCTATGCAGTTATAAGACTGAGTTTCCCATTTCCTTACTAGCTGTCAGACATTTTCTTAGCTTCTATTTGTCTCCTGCATTCCTTGGCTCCTGGCTTCCTCCCTCTGTGGTGAAGCCAGCAATAGCAAGTTGCTGTTCCTGGCATCACTCTCACCTTTTCTGCTCCTTCTTTCTCTCTTTCTGTTGTGCTTCTCTTTCTCCCAACCCTCCCTACCTCCCTCTCTTGCTTCTTCTATTAAGTTTTTTGTCTGATCACATTGGGTCCATCCAGATAAATCAGGATAATCTCCCCGTTTAGTAATCTTTATTGCATCTGAAAATCCCCTCACTGCAGTACCTAGATTAGTATTTGATTAGATATCAAAGGTACAGGAATCCTAGAGGGCATTTTTCAAGTTCTTCCTTTCACAGACTAGGAGGAATTATTCACAAACCACACATATGACAAATGACTTGTAGGGAATTATCCAACCCTCATCTTGTCCCCTGATTGGTAATCAAGGATCTCCCCTTGATTGCCCAAGGAGTAACATCTGGTTTCACTCTTTATTTGAATGTCACTCCTCAATTGGTTGCACCTAGCCCCTCGCGCCCCCCATTGCCCTCTTGAGGCAGTTAAGGCAGTTACTCAAGGACTGTGTAAACAAAGCTCACTCTGCATGTGAGGCTGCTGATGGTGATGCTGTGAGCTGCTGGGGGAGTTGCCTGCTGCCGGTCTGCTCCGCCACTCCATTGCAGACGGGCCACACCATCATCAGATCAAAAGAGGACGTTGCCCGCCATCGCAGAGGCCACCCCATCACCATCTGAGGCGAGCCATTCCACCGCACAGTCCTGCCACCACGTCGCCACAGAGGGCGAGCTTGCCAGACCAAGAGAGAAGTCTGCCTATCCTTGCAGAAGCTACTCCATCGCTGGACAGAGATGGAGAACATCGGGAACCAACAGCAGTGGAGAACAAGCCAGCCTTCGCAGGGGACACCCGGAGGGGCCCCGGCCCACCACCAAAGACGAAGAGCCTCTGGACCTAGTGCCAGAGGCAGAGGTGCAACACTCAAAGGCGTGAAACTTCTGCTATCCCGAAGGGCAGACCTGAGAGCTGTGCTGTACAATAAAACCTGTACCAATGGCATCCCAAAACCAGCCATCCTTGACTCTGTCCGCCGTGCCTTGCCAGTCTCCCAGTGTGGGGCCCCAGTCCTGGTTGGAGAACAAAGAGGTAGCTTGTGCACTGGCTGAGGGGAGGGACGACCCACAAGGACTCATATCTGAAAGTATATAGGTATATTTATATATATGGGGGGGTATACATATACACACACAAATATATTGTTGTCGTTAGGTGCCATGGAGTCATGTCCAACTCATAGTGACCTTCATAGGATTTTTCAATGGCTGATTGTTGCGGGATTGCCTCAGAAGTGGATTGCCACATCCTTCTCCCATTTTTGCAGTGCTGGGAATCGAACACAGGACCTCAGAGACTTCAGAGCATCGCTCTACCACCTGTGATATAGATAGATAGATAGATAGATATGTATATATATGAGGGCTGGGGTTTAGCTCAGTTGGTAGAGCACTGCTCTGTACTTCCTGAGAACCCAAGTTCACTCCCCAACACTGCAAAAATGGGAGAAGGATATAGCAGTCTACTCCCAGCACAATCCAGAAACAATCAGCCACTGAAAACAATAGGGATCACTATGAGTCGGACCCAACTGGATAGCACCTAATAATGTTGTTGTTATTGTTTTGCAGTAGTTGAACCCAGGGCCTTGCACATGTTAGGTAAGTGTTCTACCACTGGGATGCACCCTCATGTGTTTTTGTTGTTGTTGTTGTTGTTGTTTGAGACAGGGTCTAGCTAAGCTGCAAAGGCTGCGTCTGGCCTCAAACTCTCCATTCTCCTGCCTCAGCCTTCTGAGTCACTGGGATTACAGGCATATGCCATAGTGCCTGGCTATATGAAGATAACTATAATACCAAATGCTGGTGAGGACATGAAGAAACTGGATTTCTCACATGTTCCTGCTGGGAATATACAAAGGTACAGCCATGGTGGGGTACAGGTGCCCAGCTAGCTCAGTCAGTAGAGCATAAGACTCTTTAAAAGCTAAACATATATTTACCTTACAATCCAACTATTACGTTCCTGGGTATTTGTCTCATAGACATAAAAACCTATGTCTGCACAAAAAGCTACATACACACACACACACACACGCACACACACACGCACACGCACACGCACACACCACCTTGTTATTTTACTTTTAAAAGCCCCAATATAGAAACAACCAAAATGTCCATCAGTGGATGAACAGTTAAACAAACTGTGTTATGCAAAGTCTTCCAGAGAAACAGAACCAATAAGAACCAATTGTGTGTGTGTGTGTGTGTGTGCGTGTGTGTGCACACTTGTGTGTGAGGGGGAGAGAGAGTGAGAGTGAGAGAGAGAGAGTTAGAGAGAGAGAGAAGCTAGATTTGAAGGAACTGGCTCGATTATGGGTGGGCAAGTCTCAAAACCTATAGGTCAGGCTGGAGGACTGGAAAGAGCTGATATTACAGCTCAACTCAGCTGGCAGAATTCTCCTTTCCTTGAGAAGGGTCAGCCTTTTTTCTTTCTCCTTTCTTTCTTTCTTTCTTTCTTTCTTTCTTTCTTTCTTTCTTTCTTTCTTTTTCCAATACCAGGGGCTTGAACCCAGGGCAAGTGTTCTACCACTAAACTGCATCCCCAGCCCCTTTCTTTACTTTTATTTTGAGACAATTTCTTGCCAAGTTACACAGACTGCCTCGGGCCTCGAACTGGTGATCCTCCTGCCTCCACTTCCTGAGTCACTGAGATTGCAGGCATGCACTACCCTGCCAGGCTAGGTCAGTCTTTATTCTATTAAGGGCTTTAACTGTTTGGCTGAGGCCCAACCACATTATAAAGGATAATCTGCTTTACTCAATATGAAATATTAATCTCAAAAAAAATCCACTACAGCAATATCTAGAATGTCTGACAAAATATCTGAGTACCATGACTTAGGCAGATTGGCACACAAAATCAGCAGCATCACCACAGAGTACTACTCAGTGATAAAAAGGAATAGCCTATCACTGCACACAACATCTTGGACTGGTCTCAAGGGAATTCTGCTAAGTGAAAAACATCCTGTCTCAAAGGGTCACACACTACGATTCTATGTACACAGCATTTCCAAAGTAACAAAGTTACAGACATGGAAAAGATTAGTGGTTGTGAGGGGTTTGGAGTAGTGGGATGTGTCCCTAAAGGACAAATGAAAGGGGGCTTTTTGTGGAGATGGAGAAGTTCTGTGCCTTGATTACAGGGGTAGTTTGGAGATTCTATGTGTATAATAATAAGTCATAAAACTGTACACACATGAGATACCAATGCCAGCGTTCTGGTTTGGGTGTTGTACTATAATTATGTAACATGGAACCAACAGTAAACTGAGTGGGAATTACCCAAGACCTATGTTTGCAAATTCATGTGAACCTATAATTATTCCATATTCCTATAATTATTATAATTACTTTTTAAAAAAAGAAACAATGATTTATAGCAAAAGGCCCATATACAAATTTTCAACAATATGCATAAATACCTCCTGAATTTAATACAGGCTTTTTCCTCTGCTTGTTTTTTGTGCTTTTTTTGTTTGTTTTAACAAAAAAGTACAAAACTTTTCAAAAGGAATTTAGACAAGAACTTGCCTATTAAAAACTGATGCATAACCAGGGGTGCTGGTTCATGCCTTTAATTTCAGCACTCAGGAGGCTGAGGCAGTAAGATCTCAAGTTCAAAGCCAGCCAAGCTACAATGAGACCCTATCTCAAAATTTTAAAAATAAAATTAATAAAATTGAAATAAGCTGATGTCTATTAAAAATTATTTGAGGGCCCCTGAGATGCAAAAGTTAGGATGTCCTCAACCTGGGCACCAAGCAGCCCACAGGTGGCCAAACTGCCAGAAGGCCTGGTCCCTGGTAGAGTCTGAAGCCCTCATTGTCCCATCATTCCCTCTTTAAAGGATCCTGAGATGTCAGGGAGCAACAACAGACAAAGGGCATATGGGAAGCTGTCCCTTCAGAACAAGAATTTGCTCTAAGGGGAATGTCCCTCCCCTTATTATGACAAAACAATTCCCCGTTTTCAACTCTATCTAAACCAACAGCTGTAAATAAATAAACACCAGTGTTTGCAAAAACCACACAGTCTGCATTAATAGATTCCATTCATAGGAACACATTAAACCCATAGAGATTTTGGCAATGGAAAGCAAGTTATGTATAACTGCCTTAGTCCCTTTTCTGTTGCTATAACAGAATGCCACAGGCTGGATAACTTATAAACAATAGAAATTGATTTTGCTCATAGTTCTGGAGACTGGAAAGTCCACAATCAAGGGGCCTCATCTGGTGAGGGACTCACTAATCACAGAATGACCAACAAACAGGTGGGAGACAGAGAGGGCAAGAGGGAGCTGAACTTCCATCAAACCCACTCTCTCAGTAACTAAGGATTCCTGAAATAACAATGAGTCCATCCACAAGGGCAGAGTCTTGGTGACCCAGTTACTTCTTAAGTGCCCCGGTTCTTAATACTGTTACAATGGTAATTAAATTTCCAGTGAGTTTTAGAGGGGACAGTCAGACTGCAGCTGTAACTATTAGTGATGGCAGCTGAAAAAAAATGCATCTGTGACTTATTTTTGAAGCCACATAGGTTTATTTCAGCCCTCCAGTTATAACACTTAAGTTGTCTTTCAAATAGTACTCTAAAATAAAAACAGGAACCATATGTAGACATGACCATAGGAGAGCCTAAAAGATCTGTCAAACTAGCCTTTACTGAAAGGAGTAGAGCAGGCTTGGGGGGATATGACTCCTGCTGGATTATGGGGAAATGGTGCACAGTACTGCATTTCACCAGTGATGCTGCCCTGGCCTTTCCTGGAGCCTTATGTCCTTCCTGGCCTTCCAGCACCTCCTCTCCTCACACCATGTCAGCCGAGCGTTAATTGACCTCCCTGCCCAGCCCCTCCTGCATGGTGAGGAAGCCCGCTGGTTGGCTCTCCTTCCTGCCTGTGGTTGCTCAGCTGACTCAGCAGACCGTCCCAGACACACTGACTGCCGTGTTGATGCAGTTCACTTAGCATTACATCACGTTTCTCTCTGACATTAAATATTTTTGGAAAACATAATTTGTAATGGTGCAAACACTGGCAGGACCATCTGTGTGCTTGATGTTGGTGTGAGCTGGCAGCACCTTGTCCTCCACTTCTCTGGCCTGTACAGTGGAGAATGCACACGCATATGTGGCCATTTGCTGGCATTCTGCAATTCATTAGGTCCCCAGCAGTGCTACTGCTTTGATTTTAAGCTTGTAAACACCAGAATAAGACAGCCCTGCACTAGGGAGGCAGAGGCAGGAGGATCATGAGTTTGAGACCAGCCTGGGCTACAAAGAGGGACCCTATCTCCAAAACACAAAAACCAAAAAAAAAAAGCCAGAAACCATGGTGCACTTCTGTAATCCCAGTGACTTGGGAGCCTGAGACAGGAGAATCACAAGTTCAAGGCTAAAGGCAATCTGTGCAACTTAGCAAGACCCTGTCTCAAATTTTAAAAAAAAGGGGGGGAGGCACTAGAGATGTAGCTCAGTGGAAGAACACTTGCCTAGCATGCACAAAGCCCTGGCTAAACTCCAGTACCAAGAAAAGAAAGAAGAAAGAAGAAAAGAAAGAGAGGAAGAAAGAGAGAGAGAGAGATAAAGGAAGAAAGGAAGGAAGGAAGGAGAGAAAGGAAAAGAAAGAAAGAAAGGCAGGCTATTTAAAAAAAAAGAAAGAAAGAAAACAAATTTTATAAGTATACCTTGCAACAACAAAATTTCTTGTGACTATGAAGCAATCTGGCCAAAGAAGAACAAGTTAACTTTCTTTCCTTGGTGAACACTGATTTGAGTCCCAGCATGCAGGCCTAAGAAGATGATATTAAATGGCCTTCAAATCATAGATATTTTAGAATAATTATGTACACCACACATAAGATGCCCAAAACACATAATAAAAAAGTATTAAATATCTAAAGTATTTAAAACAAGGCAGTTTTCTACCCATTTGAATCGCTGCTGTAATAGTAAAATTATTGCCCCCAATTCCTCACCTCATAGGAACTTGACCTCCTAAGGTGAAAGCTGACTTTTTAAATCCACAGGACAGTGTTCAGGGAGAAACCTTCACACACTCCATCTTCCAGTTTAAAGAAGAGAAAAGATGCACACTGTTCCCCGTCTGTATCAAGCGCTCAGTCAAGGTCATAAGAAGTCAGACTCATAATAACAGCCTTGTCCATTAAGCATGTATTAGATCCCAGGCATTGCGCAAAGCACTTTTATGGAAAACTGCCAGCGCCCCCTTGTAGCACTATTTATTTATTTATTTATTTACTGACTTGTTTATCTGTTTTATTTATTTGTTTGTTTATTTATTTCTGGGACTCTGGATTGAACTGAGGGCCTTGAGCTTGCTAAGTGCACAGGCGACCATTGTGCTCTGCCTGCAGTACCTTGTGGCAGCATTTTTGGCTTAAAATGGCAAGGGGAAGGATGGTTTGCTGCAAAATTCCAGGGCTCAGATTCGAGTCTAGAATGACAAGCATGGCCAGAAAACAATGTTCCCAATTGAGTGTCCCCAAGGTCCCCTGCCCATACATGAGTATCTCTTGGTCACATGTATGAGAAATCTACCCCCTTTCCACTTCTGACTGGCCCTGAGTTTCCCTGCCAGCTCCGGCTCTTCCTAACCTTGTTACCACTTATAAGAAAACTGAGCAGACACAATAAAAAGTGTTCGCAGTTTCCTACTCCCTGATTGTTCTTTCGCAGGCTATGTTTCCAAAGGTGGCCACAAGAATACTTCCCATCCCACATGCTCTTCTAGCATGTTGTCTTCCTCTACCAATAGGTAAGGGATCTCATTCCCTATTTTGTGAGTCTTGGCAAGCAGGGGATTTATTTGCAACCAAAAGAATGTAGCAAGTGTCCCACATAACTGACAAGGTTGGGTCATAAAAGGAGATGCAGTTTCCACCTTGAGATTTCTCAAGTTGAGATCTTGAGCATCGAGGAGGAAATCTCAATGCCCACCACCCCTACACTGAAGCTTCTATGCCGAGAATAAGCCCAGGTCTTCCTGAAATCCCAGCATCAACCGCTACAACACAAGCAAGTCCTCAGAAGATTCTGTCTCAACCTTTACATGTCACTAGCTGAGGCCCCAGACACTGTGAGACAAAGACTGGCCGAGGTTAATGCTAACAGTAAAACGGTACATCTTATCAAGGACATCAACAATAAACTCATCTCTGAGTACTGTCACTTCTAAGAGTATTTGTGATTAGTCAGTCCCTAAGAATACTTGGCCTGCAGCTGTAGCCCTGTGACATCCAATCCCGTCAGATCTTGGAAGCTAAGCAGGGTTGGGCCTGGTTAGTACTTGGATGGGAGACTGCCTGGGAACACCAGGTACTGTAGGCTTGGGAGACGGACCTAGCAACCCACTCCCAAAAATCAATCAGCCATTGAAAACCCTATGAACAGCAGAGAAACACTGGCAATAGTGTTTTGCCTGTTATACACAGGGTCGCTATGAGTTGGATACTGACTTGACAGCACCTAACAACAAGAATACTTGGCCTGCAGCCACGGTACTGTGGAGTCCGATCTTGTCAGATCTTGGAAGCTAAGCAGGGTCGGGCCTGGTTATTACTTGGATGGGAGACCACCTGGGAACATCAGAAGTTATAGGCTTAGGAGAAAGACCCAGCAACCCACTCCCAAAAAGCAATCAGCCATTGAAAACCCTATGAATAGCAGAGAAGCACTTACAATAGTGTGTTTCGCCTGTTGTACATAGGGTTGCTATGAGTCGGACACCAACTCGACGGCACCGAACAACAAGAAGAAGAAGAAAACTTGTGCCTGCAGCTGTACAACTGTGGCATTGGATCCTGTCAGATCTCAGAAGCTAAGCAGGGTCAGGCCTAGTTAGTACTTGGATGGGAGACCACCTGGGAACACCATGTGCTGTAGGCTTGGGAGAAAGACCTGGCAATCCACTACCAAAAATTAATCAGCCATTAAAAACCCTATGAATAGCAGAGAAACACTGAAAATAGGGTTTTGCCTGTTGTAGGTAGGGTCACTATGAGTCGGACACCTACTCGACAGCACCTAACAGCAACAACAACAAGAAAACTTGTATTCCTCTGAAAACTAACAACTCATATGAGAAAGTTGTTGTTGTTAGATGTCATGGAGTCGGGTCTAACTCAGCCACCTTATGTACAATAGAGCAAAACACTCCCCAACACTGTTTCGTGCACACGATCTTCTTTATGTTTAAGCCCATTGTTGCAGACACTGTGTCAATCCATCTAGTTGAGGTCCTTCCTTTTTTTCATTGACCTGCCACTCTCCCAAACATGATGTCCTTCTGCAGGGATTGGTCCCTCCTGACTACATGTCCAAAATGTTTAAGACACAAAAAACTAAAAATAGATCTACCATATGACCCAGCTATTGGGAAATTCCCACTATTGGGAATTTACCCAAAGGGAGATGGGTCATCATACCACAGAGACACCTGCATCTCCATGTTCAATGCAGCACTTTTCACAATAGCAAAGATATGGAATCAACCAAAGTGCCCTTCAACAGAAGAATGGATAAAAAATCTTTGGTATATATACACAATGGAATACTATTCAGCAATCAAGAAAAATGAAATAGGGTCACTCGCAGCAAAATGGATGGAATTAGAGAAAATTATTTTAAGTGAACGAACACAAGCTCAGAAAGAGAAACAACACATGTTCTCACTCATATGAGGGAGCCGATTCAAAATTACAAGAAGGAAAAATCCTACTCAAAGGTAAGATCATAATAAAAGGGGGGGAGGGAAGATAAGAATGATGCCAATATAAATGGACTAGAAATCGCATGTAATTGTTCTAACAAGATAAAAACAAAGACCACTACAGGAAAAGCTTCTATCTTAAACAGAACTGGAACCCAAGGACATATAGAAAAATACTACATAGTAAAAGATAGAGAAGACTTGGATGGGAAACTTAG
>VMDO01028387.1:0-23977 GCA_007922755.1 Pedetes capensis
TATATATATATATATATATATATATATGTAGTATATATATAGATACATATATGTTTTTTATATATATGCATATATATATGCAAGTATATGTAATTCTTAACATAAGAACTACAATAATCAGATGCTCCCAGGAAAGATGCTCATCTTTTCAAAAAACAAGAGAACAAAGAATTCAAGGGAGTCTCAATATATTTAATATGAAATAGAAATCACACAGCTTATAAAATTTAAAGGCCATTAACTTTATAAAGTTAAATACATATAACACAATTATTTTTTAGTACTCAAGGGTCAAACAAAGTGCCTCAGAGGTACTTTGCAATTGCCCTACCACTGAGCTGCACCCTCAGACCATTTTTGCTTCTTATTTTGAGATAGGGCCTTGCTATATTGTAAAGGCTGTCTCTGGCCTTGAACTCAAGATCCTCCTGCCTCAGCCTCCCTAGTAACTGGCATTACAGGTTATGTGCCTAACAATACAAGGATTTATAGTTTATATGTTAATTACTCATGATGAAGACAAGATGATGTGAACTTTGTAAATTCCTTCGCAACAGACAAGTACACAAAATATATGATGTCAATCATTTATCAAAGATCTTTATACAAAAAAACAAGGGATTTTCTGCGTACAAAATTTCAGTATTCAGAGAAGAGATTCAAACAAAGAGACCAATATTTCATTTTCAGACCTGTAGCAAGACTCATTCCCATTCATATAATAAAATATCATCAAGAACCAGCTCAGTTTGTAGAGCACTGCTCTGCAGTCTCTGAGGTACTGAGTTCGATTCCCAGCACTGCAAAATGGGAGCACCACCTGGCAATCCACTCCCAAGGCAATCCCGAAACAGTCAGCGATTAAAAACCCTATGAGGGTCACTGTGAGCCAGACTTGACTCGACGGCACCTAACAACAACAACAAGAACAAGGAGATGTCAAATTTGTTTCAGATAACAGACATTTCCTAATTACATTAAAAACAATTTTCTGTTCTTGATACTTTCATGAAATGTGCCCTGGAACTTTATTGTGGAATTAAAGGCTTGCATCTACTTTTGTCATGTTTGAGGTACTATACATTTCTGTGTTAATATCTTTCTAGTTATTCTCATTTAAAGAAAATAAAGGGTGCAATATTTCTAATCCTTGTTCACTAGAAGCAAGGAAACTTATAGTTGGACTAATGATTTATTTAATAAGAAAGAAACTAATTAAGCAATAATAATTTTTAAAAATCTCTACAGAATATGCCAGAATTTTTTTTCTTAACAGCTAGAAGCCTACAAGTTCTGACTTAGTTTGTCAGTTTATGAGAATGGAAAATTTATTCGTATAATGTACTCTAACTCTTAAATTGCTCTAAATTTGTGAAAGAAAAATAATGACTAAAAGTTATATTTTCAAACGTTAACAGCTCTAAATTTAGCATGTAGAACAGCAATGATTCTTGTACCTGGAGATTAATTGTGAAAAATAAAAATAATAATGAATTTATCCAATAATAAACTGGTCTACAATTTGATATCCATTTCTAGCCCTGCAAAAATGGGAGAAGGATGTGGCAGCCCACTTCCAAAACAATCTTGAAACAATTAGCCATCAAAAACCCTATGAGGGTTACCAGGAGTCAGACCTGAATTGACAGCACCTAACAACAATAATAACATCTTGAAAAGAAATACTGTTTAACTGGGGACCAAATTACTTACAGCTATCTAAAAATTAGTCCTATTTTGTCTGTGTCATGAGGAGAGTACAGCGTGGTGGTAGAGGTTCCTGTACTTTGCTATTCATGTAGAAGGAGATGACCCTTCACTGAAGCTAAATGAGCACATAGTACAGTATCACAAAATTCAAGTAGGAGGCATACAGTTTCCTGTGGGTTAAACAGGAAGGAGTTGATTTCCCATGATGCTACATGCAATCTCTTTAAAAGCAGAAGGGATCAGGACAGTAAGAATTGTTGTGACTTATTACAAATGAATTGCTGCTTGTTTATCAAAACAAAGACTGCTTTCTTTGTGCCTGGCACAAATAGATGCAGCTGGTAGACATCCTTACAGAATTACCCTTCCTCTGATTTGGGCCTTTGTTTTCCAAAGAACAGTCATGTTTCTTCCCAAATCTGACAATGCTCATTATGCTTGCTATTTTATTTTTGTAATTTATAGGAGTATTAATGAAAACCAATAAAGTACAAGTAGAAAAAGGTACTAGTACTTTTTCCTAAACTTAGTTGAAACAAGATAACTAAAGATAGGAGATACATTTAGAAACTGTTTATCAAGATTGTAGAGTCAGATTGCTTTACATGTATTTTTAAGTTTTTGCTTCATTCAAAAAGGCAAAAAAAACTAAAACAATAATTCATAGCTGATCACCTATGAATGTTGTTTAAGCAACAAAGAATGACCCACTCACTTGGGGGCTTGCATTTAAAGAAAAAAGCTTCAACTCTGACAAGTAAATGCGTGTCTATGATAAATTAAAAAAAAAATTGAAGTATGTTACATACTGCATTTTTAATGTGAGTCATTCCTCTTTTTAAAAAAACTAACTTTTAAAAAATAGCCATCCAAATCTGGGTTCTGATCCTGAGATAAGAGACTTAGTAGTATCTGAAGAATGTATTCCTTAATCTAGTGGGAATATTTTTGGACATACAGCAGACAGCAAAGCCCTCAACTCTGGAGATTTCCCTTCACAGAAGAGAACTGCAGTTTCCAAAGTCATGTGACCTTTCCAGGGAGCAACCATAATCCAATGACTAGTTATTGCATCAGCATAAACACCCATGCCCCTCATTCCAACTTGGAAAATTCTCAAGGGTCTCAAGTTCTCGAGCTTCATAGCTTTCTATTGGGATGATTGAGCCTTTGCTGAGACTGTGTCACAACCCAAGTTCCTCCCAGCTCAGTCCTACTTCCTCCTTTTCCCTCATAGGTGTTGATCCTGAAAGCCTGATCCAATAAACATACTGACCTTTAAGGTCTATGTGCATTAATTTTCAATAAGTTCCACAGTGGACTTCCATGGTGCTTTCATTTTAACCTGGCTCTCAAAGAGCACCTATTGCCATCGTGCCTGAAAAATTAATTTCACAGTTGACAATGTGACTTACATACAGTCCAGACACACATTCCTCACCTCCTCTCCATTCCTTTTCCACTTGCAACTTCTGTCCTCATGCCTCCTTTTCCTACTACAGACCCGTAAGAATGGATTATCAGATTTCCTACTTCAGTTTACTGTAAACTTTATTATATTACATCACCATATCATTAAAATTGGTAGTATTTATTAGTTGCTATAATAAACAGTTCCCATTTATATACTGAGGTAGTCGCTTTTGAATGATCTTTAGTAAAATTTTGCTTGTGTGTGATATTAATAATATTGTTCGATAGTTTCCACATTCAGTTGGACCCCCTTTTTTTGGGAATAGGCACAAATATGGATCTCTTCCAGTCAGTTGGCCAAGTAGCTGTTTTCCAAATCTGTTGGCACAAAAATGTTAGCATTTCCAGTGCTGCATCTGTTTGTTGAAATATCTCTATTGGTATTCCATCAACTCTTGGAGCCTTGTGTTTTGCCAATTCTTTCAACATAGCTCCCACTTCATCCCTCAATACCATTGGTTCCTCTTCATATGCAACCTGTTGGAATGGTTGGTCATCTACCAATTCTTTTTTGTGTAATGACTCTGTGTTTTCTTTCCATCTTCTTTTGATATTTCCTGCATCGTTTAATATTTTCCCTGTAGAATCTTTCAGTATTGCCACTAAAAGCTTCAATTTTTTCTTCAATTTCTTAAGCTTGAGAAACACAGGGTGTGTTTCTTCCCTTTTGGTTTTCTGTCTCCAACTCTTTGCACATGTCATTATAATATTTGCTTTTGTCTTCTCAAGCTGCCTTTGAAATCTTATGTTTAGTTCCTTAACTTCAACATGTCTTCTTTTTACTTTAGCTGCTGGACGTTTAAGGACAAGTTCCAGAGTCTCTTTTGACATGTAATTTGGTCCCATCATATGGTTGTGAAAGCTGGAGACTGAACAAGGGAGACAGGAGAAGAATTGATGCTTTTGAATTATGGTGCTGGAGATGGTTATTGAATATACCATAGACTTCCAAAAGAACCAACAGATCTGTCCTAGAAGAAGTGCAACCACAATTCTCCTTGGAAGCAAGGATGGCTAGACTCTGTCTTCAGAATTTTGGACATGCAGTCAGGACAGACCAATCCCTGGAGAAAGACATCATGTTTGGGAGAGTTCTAGGTCAATGAAAAAAAGGAAATCCCTCCACCAGATGGATTGACACAGTGTCTGCAACGATGGGCTTAAACATAAATAAGATTGTGTGCCTGGCACAGAATCAGGAAGTGTTTCTCTTTGCTGTACATAGGGTTGCTATGAGTTGGACTCCACTCAACAGCACCTAACAACAACAACAACATAGCCATACCACACTGGCATCAATCTTGTTTGATCTTAGAAGCTAAGCAGGCTCAGGCCTGTTTAGTCCTTGGATAAGAGATTGTCTGGGAATACCAGGTGCTGTAGTCTTGGGACAAGGATCCGACAGTCCACTTCCAAAACAGTCAGCCACTGAAAACACTGTGAAAAGAAGAGTAGCACTGACATAGTGCCAAGCATGGCATGGTGTCAGGTAGTGTTGTGTTCTGTTATATATAAGGTGGCTATGAGTTAGACCTGACTTTATGGCACCTAACAACAATAGCATAATAAACAGACTCACAAATTTATGTCTCAAACCCAATGGAAGTAGAATTTCTTTCTCATAATCACTAGGTAAACAAGTTGGCAAAGTAGACCTCCTCCATATAACCATATAGAAGTCTCTGCTTACTCCACCAAATGGTTTTCAAGGTTTCTCTGCGAGCTGAGTTTATTCCAGTAAGCCAAAGGGGAAAAGTGTATGGAGAACAAGTATACAGATTTTTGGAGGTCACATCTGGAAATGGTGAACTATTCTTTCATTGGTTTCCTTTTATAAACCAAACTATATGTGAGACAGTGAGATGTAGTTTCCCTGAAAGTCCAAGAAGAACTAAAGAATACAGATTATGGTAAACTGCTCTGTGATTCTAGTGTCACCCAGAGGCCTCATCTCCCAAGACACAGTAGATTAGTTCTCTGCAATAAAGTCTCTTTGTGCGACTTGTGACTAAACTATGAATTTGACCTTTCTATTATGCCCTTTGTCTATGTGAGTATTTAATGTGAGTACTGTTATAGATCTCTTTTCTGTTCTTACCTTTCTTAAATTTTTTGTAGAATTATGTATGCTACTCCTAATTTTCTAGATCTTGTCTTTTTATTTATAACAGAAAAGAGAAAAGCCTGTATATGTATGTCATAGATGTTCATATTCTGAACAGGATTCTCATGTACTTGTCTACAGAAATATGCATCCACACTTTCTTAGCATATTTATGCTTAATAAAGGAAATAGAAGCCTGTAGATTAATACACTCATGGTGCTAGGCTTTTTGGTTATATTTATTCCTCATAATGACATCTTTTTTTTTTTTTTTTTTTTTTTTTTGCGTTACTGGGGATTGAACCCAGGTGCTCGAGCTTGCTCTGCAAATGCTCTGCAAGTGCTAGACCACTGAGCTGCACCCACAGCTCATTTTTTAATTTTTTTTTTGAAATTTTAAATGTACATATTAATGTGATTCATTTTGACATGCTTTTCATTGTGACATTTCCATATATGCATTTTGATAAATATTATTCATATAGGTTACTCCTTACCTCCCCTATGCTTCCCCCCATCCCACCCTTCCCATCTAAGTTTCCCATCTAAATCTTCTTTATCTTTTACTTAGTAATATTTTTCTATATGTCCTTGGGTTCCAGTTCTGTTTAAGATAGAAACTTTTCCTGTAGTGGTCTTTGTTGTTATCTCACTAAGTTACACAGACTGCCCCGAACTTGCCTCTGGTCTCGAACTTGCAATCCTCCTGCCTCCGCCTCCCAAGCCGCTGGGATTACAGGAGTGTGCCACCATGCCCGGCATTAAAAGTAAATCTTGTTAGCATGATCATACTAGAGAAAGTGAAATTTAGGGTTAGAAATAAAGCAACCACCTCATCTTCACGCGAAGACAGCTAGACAGCAAATAACAAAAGTGAGATTTAGACTTAAATTTATTTGTGTTCTAATACCTGTACTTTTAACCAATATATACATTGTATCATGACTGATGTTTATGAACCAAATACAAATGACACAGATGAATTTGCTACAAAGCAGAACAATAATTGTGAAGAATCATGCTCATTATATTTTAAGAGCTTAGTAGAATTGTCTTTAGTAAATTTACAGCACCAATACTCTGGGCTTAAGATCTTAGTGCTGTGTTCCACTTCAAGCTTTTTCCTGACTTTTACTTTGGCCTCTGGCAAATCATTGATATGCTTTGTTACTTCTTTAACTCAGTATATATGTTGATATGTAAATATCATCAAATAATTCATTTTTTAGTGAATACACTATAGAAAACATTGGTTTCCTACTCCATAAGATGACAGGCAAGAAGAATCACTGCCCACCTCTTTAGCATAATCTTTCCAAACTCCCTTAAATTAGACCTCAATGACCCATCACATAAAACTACTTGTACTTCTCCATCTGCACCCAGATGTTTCATGCCTCTGTTAATTTGTCCATATTGATTCCTCTGCCTTTAATGTGCCCACATCCAATAGGGTGATTTTAGTTCCTCATCTATAAAATGAGGATAATACTGGCAATCTTGTGTAGTTATTTTGAGAAAATAAAAAGATAATCAATATAAATTGCTTAGAAAATGCCTAGCATATTGACAATACTCAATAAAAGTTCTTTTCAAAAACAAGTGGCTTAAACTGCATTATATTTTACTTCACAATAGTTCAGACAATGACACTGCTGGAAGGGCTTCAAACCTATGAAAAATCGGGTTCAAGTTTGGGTGTGGGTTCAATATATTAAAATTTAGAGGGTTCTGTTTCACGTTACATTTGGAGGCCTGCTATTTACTCATAGGATTTAAATCTTAACCAGAAACAAACCTGAACTCTGATCCATTCTGGTTCAAGCATACACATTTTTTTTGTTTGTTTTCTAAACCCAAACCTGAACCCAAACTCAGTGAAAAATTGGGTTTGGGTTCAGCTTCTAATGTTTTTGTTTGCTTGTTTGTTTTGTTCTGTTTTGTTTCTGTTTTTTATTATGTTTTGTTTTTTGGTTCTTTTGGTATTACTAGCTATTTAAAAATTGAAGAAAAAAGAAAAAAAATTTATTCATCTATCTACACATAAGACTTCCAGCCATACCACTGTGGCTTCTGATCCTGTCAGATCTGGAAAGCTAAGCAGGGTCCAGTCTGGTTAGTACTTGAATGGGAGACCACCTGGAACACCAGGTGCTGTTGGCTTGGGAAAAGGAGAGGCAACCCATTCCCCAATATCAATCAGCCATTGAAAACTCTATGAATAGCAGAGAAGCACTTATAATAGTGTTTCACCTGTTGTACATTGGGTCACTATGAGTCGGACACTGATTCAATAACACCTAACAACAACTTTCACACCGGATTACAACTTTAAATGTGAACCCAAAACAAACCTGAACCCTGTAAATCTTAACATACTGAACCTGCACACAAGCTTAACTCAGTTTTTCACAAGTTTGAGCCTTGACTGCTGGTATTGAAATCTGCTCTATAAAAAAAAAAAGTATTTTAAGATTGTTAAAGTCTACTTATTTGATGTATAAGTTTTCAAAACACCAGGCTCACACAAACAACATGAAAACCTAGAAAGAAAAACGAGACGGTACTCAGATACATTGACAAATTATCCAGTTAAAATAAACCTCAACATTCTATCACAATAATGTAAAAACTAGTAACCATAGGGAGCCAAACACATAGTACTCACCAGGCAGCACACCTGAAGTTAGAGATTATTGTTTATAGTGGCAAATAATTTGACATATTTCAAGAAATCAGTGATTCATGAGTTTTTTTTTTATTTCTGTATTCCCTCTTCTGAAGAATAGGACCTCACTCTGTGTCTTTCCACCTCTGATGTAATTCAGAAAGAATAATATCACATCTTAATTTAAAATGAGTGTGATATAGTAGTACAGAGTTTCAGACCATATATCTCTTCAAAGCTGTCAGTTTCCTTTTACTACTTTTCTTATATTCCAAAACAAGTTTAAAAGAAACATAGACTGACAATAAATCTTTCAATTGCTATCTTACTTATAGCAACTTAGAAAAGACACTGATGCCCTTTTATGAACCAAGATGGACACTTTCTGACTTTTTCAGAATTAAAATGCAAACAACCAAAATAGTTAATGCACTCTTATTAGCCATAAATTATCTGCTATTTTGATGGTCTTACGTGTTGTTTTCTGATGCATCTCCCCTGTAAGATATGGAAACCATATTCCACATAATATATAAGAAAGGCCTCAGTTTTTGTTGCCCAAACTTGATAAGCATAAAGTAAAAATATTATTATATGATTTGAATATGTAAATGCAAAGAAAACTGTGGTCGAATATGATTTAGTCAGATGCCTAGCACCCGATCTAGTTTAGACTTATGATACATATGAAAACTCAGGATGACTTAACTCCAAAGTAGGAAATATCAGAAAATTACCATATTATATAGCATGATAAAAATTTTAATCATTACTTTGTTGTTGGACAAACATATACTGAAATGCAACATGTACCAACACACATACACTATATAATTTATTGTTATAGAATTTTAAATCAAATTTTGTAAAAGTGACTAAGAAACCTAACAACTCATTGCAATCATTCATTACTATTTGTTTCACCTGACTACTTTGGGTATTTTGAGTCAAGTCTTTGTGAGAGTATGAGGTGACTTGCTCAGTGCCTCCATTTTCTAATTTTGAATAAGCGTATCTACCATGGTAATCTATGCCTACTCCACCATATCCTGGGTGTGTAGGAGATGGGTAACTTGTTGTTTTAGCAGTAGGGAATGAGATTGAGATAAGCCATAGTGGAAGAAGCAAACTTCTCATCCTCATCCTCACTTGGACCTCATACATTTGACAAGATACTGGAATCTCAGTATAATGTGCTAATGGAGTGAGGCTTTTGGAAGGAAATTGGAAGAAGTGAGTATATTTTGCATATCGGATTAAATAGTCTATAGACAAATAACAGACTATGCAGGCTTCAAAATACAATGGCAAGTACTTTGAGAAGTAGAGTAAATTTCTTCTCCTTTTGAAACCCGGTGAGCTTATGATTGTTTTGACTAACAGAGTTCAGTGGAAGTAACATTATGTGACTTTCAGGACCAGGTTATAAAAGGTCACAAAGCTTCTAACTTACTTATTGAAATATAGACACTTATAGCCTGAGACACATTATAAGAAATATGACTATCCTGATATGCTATGAGAAAACCAAACCCAAAATATATGAAAGTAGTATCTTGAAAAGAATCTGTATGCTCATGTTCATTGCAGTCTTATAGCTAATAGCTTATCTATAGAAACAAACTTAGTGTTCACAGATGAATGAATAAAGAAAATATGACACACACACACACACACACACACACACACACACACACACACACTAGAGGGTAAGAAGTCCACCTGGTAAATTTCCAGCATGGTCAGGTTCAGGTGAGGGCCTTCTTGATTTCCTCATATGGCAGAGAAAGAGACAGAGAAAGAATACTTTCTCCTCTCTCTTCTTAAAAGGGCACTAATCTCATCATGGCCTGCAGCTGCACCAGTGTGATGTCGGATTCTGTCAGATCTTGGAAGCTAAGCAGGGTCTTTGTGAACAGCAGAATGAAACACTATCCGACACTGTGCCATGCCCAGCACTTTGTCTGACAGTGATTCTCTGATATTCATAGGGTGTTCGATGGATGATTGTTTGGGAGTGGGCTACAAGGTCCTTTTCCCAACCCTACAACACCTGGTGTTCCCAAGCCATCTCTCATCCAAGGACTAACCAGGCCTGTCCTTGCTTAGCTTCCAAGATTGGACACCACGATGGTATGGCCATAGATGTAGATAGATTTAATTCCAAATACATAAGTAACAACATTCCATGCAAACTGATTAATCACTTAAGTAAAAGAATGAATTTTGTCTAGTAAAAAATAAAATTCAATTGCATATTATTTATAAGATACCTCTAAAGTATAGGAGTTACGAAGGTTTAAAATAAAAAGATAGAAAAAATCATGCCCGATAACTTCTAAACAAAAAGGCTGATAATGTTACATTTATATAAGAAAAAATATAAAATAAAGCATTGTTGGAGATATAGGTCAATTCATTGTAATGGAAGGATTAATTCCCCCTAGGAAGCTATAATTATTTAAAATATCATGGCTAATAGCATCAAAACATACTAGGAGAAATAGATGGATGAGAAAGTAGATGGTCATACAAAGCTCCTCTGAGGAACTAGATGTTAGTTGCATGGGAATCCATGAACATTTTTAAATCACACTCTAAAATTATAAAGAATATATATATGCATATATATGTATACACATACACATGGATACACACACATATCCCTTGCAAGAAGAAATGTAAAATGGCAAAAATATGGTGAGCAAAGAATGTATTCTTCACATTCTTGTGGTCATATGTAATAGATGCTCATAGAGTGCTTAGCTGGAGATTACTAAATTTGCCTGGTTCATAGGATATTTCTGTTTTTCTGGGGATGCCCAGAGAAGTTTGAAGTAACTAAGAGAAAAAAATAAGACAGACCTATGAAAATCCAGAGGATTTTATTACACATTGTTGAAATTTCAGAGCTGGTGGACTGAATTTTCAAGGAGCTATGTTATCACACTTGCTTAAGAAATACCCCATTCTAATAACGCTTTCTAGGCCAAGTGACTTTCTTTTATTGGAATAATACATTGAAACTCTTCTTAGTATCATCAATATGAAAGTTGTGTATTCAGTTGTGTATTCAGTTGGGCAAAAGATACAAAATCAAGTTGAAGAGGAATTATACCTAAATTAACCAAGTGTTACATTAGGGGGTACACAAATATAATCTGAAGATCTTTATTTCTCTTGAGAGTTTATAAATAGATCACAAGCTATCAATATTGAGGCTGCATAATAGCACAGTATTGTGAGTCAGTAAACAATTTCATGCCAGGGAGCACAATTCTAATGTTGTATTGCACACAACATTATTGATTAGAATGGAGATTAGGAAAGTTCAGCCAAGTCATAGAGAGATAGGCACAGACATAAAAGACTAATGATGCTGCCTATGAGTGTGTTGGTCTTCTTATTTTGTGGAATGGAATAAATTCACACCCTATTACTCTGTCCTTTTTTGGGGTTAAACATCATCATCAAATTAAGTCCAAATTCCCCCTTCACATCTTAAATAGTTCAAAGTTATTTTGGATGAGGAGGGGAAAGGGGTAGGTTTTAAACAGAGAATTTCAAAGCAGCACATAGCCATAGTTTAAAGAATTTAAATGGCTCTACAAGGTCAATGTGAAAAACAGAGTTCTGGTTCCCTTTTCTTTATATTTCTTTTCCCCAAGGCAAGCCACTTTATTTTAGCTGCTTCTTTTGGGGTTTATATCCAGGTTGACAAAATAAAGGATTTTTTAAAAATATTGTTTTTTTTTCTGTTTAAACACCCTATGTGGAAGATGAAGATGCTATCCTCTTACTTGCTCTTCTACCCCTCACACATATATCCTCTTCCCATCTTTTGTATATAACTTCGATCTATAGTCTGTTTTTTAAATTTTATTTTTCCAGCTTTATTGAGGAAAAATTGACAAAGAAAAACTATGTATATTTATTTGTGGAATGTGATATTTATATACATGTGTATATATATACGTATACATATATACATATATGTATGTGTATATGTAGAGATATATATATATGTATATATCCAATGTGAAATGATTACCGCACTTAAGTTAATTTTCCTCATCTATATAGTTAACCTTTTTGTGGTGAGAACAATTAGATCTCTTCTAGCAAATTTCAAGTATAAAATATAATGTTAATAATTATAGTTATTATGTTGTATATTGTTGTTAGATGCTGTTAGGTGTGTCTGACTCATAGCAACCCTATATACAACAGAATGAAACATTCTAGGACACTGTGCCATGACCAGCAGTATGTCAGTGCTTCTCTGATATTCATAGGGTTTTTGATGGCTGATTGTTTTGGGATTGTTTCTGGAGTGGGCTGCCAGGTCCTTTTGCTGTTTTTGGTGCTAGGGAGCAGGTCCAGGGACTCAGAGTGTGCTGAGCAAACACTCTACCAACTCAGCTAAACCCCAGTCATGTTGTATATTAGATCTCCATAACTTCTTCATCCTACATAACCTAAACTGTACCCGCTGACCAACACCTCCCCATTTTCCCATCCCCAACACTACCAAGTACCATTCTACTCTGCTTTTGAGTTTCCTTTTTTTAGATTCCATATATAGCTGATTTCATGAAGTATTTGTCATTTGGTGCCTGGCTTATTTCATTTAGTTTCAGACTTCTGGGGTCATCAGTGTTATTGGAAATTATAGAATAGAATAATGTTTCACAATATATCCAGATAATTTTTTTATCCATTCATCAATGGATGGATACTTAGGTTGATTCCATATCTTTGCTACCATGATTAATGTTGCAACGAACATACAGGTACAGAAATTTCTTCGGCATATTTACTTAATTTTCTTTAGATACATATCCAGAAGTGGGATTCTGGATCTTATCACAGTCCTATTTTGAATTTTTGACAAAACTCCACTCTATTTTCCATAGTAGCTTTAATAATTTATATTCCTACCAGGAATATACAAAGGTTCTTTTTTTTTCTCAACTTCTTTGCCACTTGTCATCTTTTTATCTTTTTGATAACAACTATTCTAACAACTATGAGAAGATATTGCCCAATTTGTGGTTTTGATTTGCAGTTTTTAATGATGTGCAGCATTTCTTTGCTATTTTTAATGATGTACAACATTTCTTTTCATATACCTTTTGGGCATTTCTGTCTCTTCCTTTGAAAAATGTCTATTTAGGTCCTTTGCTTATTTTTAAATTGGGTTAACTATTATCTTATTAAAGAGTTGCTTGAGTTCCTTATACACTTTGGATATTAACCTCTTATCAGATATATGGTTTGCAAGTATCTTTCCCCATTCTATAGGTTGTCTCCTCACTCCGTTGATTGTTTCCTTTGATATTCAGAAGGTTTTTAATTTTATTCCATCTCATTTTTTGGTTTTTGCTTTGATTTTTTATGTTTTGTAGTCATATCCAAAAAATCATTACCCAGACCAATATCAAGAAAGTTTTTGTCTATATGTTATACTGGTAATTTTTAGTTTCAGGTCTTAATGTTTGATTCTTTACTCCATGTAAGTTGATTTTTCTTATGTGGTTTTTTTAAGGGTCTAATTTCACCCTTCTGCATGTAAATATCTGATTTTCTCAATGTCATGAATTGATGGGACTGTCCTTTCCCCATATTTGTGTTCTTGGTAATGTCACAAAATTACAATATTATTTTATAGAGGATCTCTTGGATATAAGTTGCTTTTCTGTTCATGATTTAAAAGTTCTTTGTCTCTGATTTTTGACAATTTGGTCATAATATGTTTTGGTGTGTATCTATTTCTATTTAATCTATTTGGGTTCTTTGTGATTCATGCATCTGGATGTTCATTTCCCTCTCCAGATTTAGGAAATTTTGGGCAGTGTTCATGTAAATAAAGCTTTTCTTCCCCTCCTTTCTCCATCTCTATTTCTTTGTAGACTTCCATAAGGCATAAGTCAGTTTGCTTTCTACTACTCCCAAAGAACCACAGGCTTTCTCCACTCTTCTCCATTTCCTTTTCCTCTGGCTGGGTAATTTCAAATGACTTGTCTTTGAAATTGAAGATTCTTTCTTTGTTTGGTAAAGTCTACTATGGAAACTCTCGGTGAAATTTTCAGTTCAGTCATTGTGTTCCTTAGCTCCTGAATTTTTGTTTGGCTTTCTCATGTGGTTTGTTGAGTGTGAATATCTTTAAAGTGATTACTGTGAATTATCAGACCATTTGTAGACATTCATATCTTTAATATCAAATATTGGTGACTTGTCTTTTTGCTTTTGAAATATCATATTTCCTTGATCATTTGTGATCCTTGTGGCCTTGTATCAGTACTTGTACATCTGAAGAAAATTTGCCTCTTCCACTCTTTATAGATCAACTTTAATATGAAAAATCTTGTGTTATTTAGCCTATCCAGAGATTCTGGGATGGTCAGCTGGTAGAGTCTTAAGTCAATCTGGCTTGCTTCTTAGGTCAGTAGGTTGATGGACCTAGTGTCTGAGTCTCTAGGCCTAGATTTTTGTCTTATTCTTGAGACCAGTTCTAGAGCCTGGATCCATTGTTGTGGGCTTTAGATCTTGGGTCCACATGAGAAAACCGGGTGCCTAAGTCTATAGGGGAGGGTTTGAAACTTGTATCTGCAGGGATTAAACTGCAGTCAAGGTCCACAGCAGTTGACCTAACTCTGTGGTGGTTCTAGAAGCTGAGTGTGTGTGTCATCACCATGGAACTTGGGTCCATGGCAACAGCCTGGCACTAATTTGGACTAGAATATGGATTCATAGGGATAGGCTTAGAGATTGGGGCTAGGATGAATCTGAAGGGGTGGTCTGTGGAGACTGGCCTGGTACTTAGGTGGTCCTGGAGCCTGGAGGCTTTGTAGGTCAGCCTGGCACTGGGTAGGACTGAAACCTAGGGACAAAGGGGCTTACTTGATGCTGAGGGTCACTGGGACAGGTCTGGTACTTGGGTTCATGGTGGAGTGGGAGCCTCCACTCAATCAATCTCTTCTTGCACATTGAAGGTATCTCTCTCCATGTTGCACTGCTTGGACATGGAACACAGGTGACTTCCCTCTATATGAAACTATCCTTCCTAATTTTTTAATGAGTCTTTTTTTATTTCAGTACTTCAACATAAGTGCTATTAACCTCTCTTCTGCAATCCTCAAATTTTGTGAAGGTATTTTCTTATGTGTGAATTGTTGCTCAAATTGTTATTTCTGTGAGGAAATGTTCTTGCTGTATGGTGCCTTGAAGTTGAGTCGGACTCATATTGACCCTGTGTACAACAAAACAAGACATTCCCAATTCTGTGTCAGGCATAGTATATTTTTTTACATTTAAGCCCACTGTTGTAGCCACTGTGTCAATATATCTATTTGAGGGGCTTCCTTTTTTATTGACCTGCCACTCTCCCAAACATGATGTCCTTCTCCAGGATATGGTCCCTCCTGACAACATGTCCAAAATATGTAAGACATAGCCTAGCAATCCTTGCTTCCAAGGAGCACTCTGGTTGCACTTCTTCTAGGACAGATCTGTTGTTTTTTAGGCAGTCCATGGTATATTCAATAGTCATTTCCAGCACTCTAATTCAAAAGCATTAATTCTCTTCTTGTTCCCTTATTCAATGTCCAGGTTACACAACCCTATGATATGACTGAAAATACCATGGCATGAGTCAGGCACATTTTTGTCTTCAGTGTAGCATCTTTACTTTTCAAAACTTTAAAGAGGTCTTTTGCAACAGCTATTCCCAATGCAATGCTTATTTTGATTAGATTCCCAATGCAATGCATCTTTTTACTGCTGCTTCCATGGGTGTTTATTGTAGAACCAATTAAAGTAAAATCTTGGACAACCTCAATCTTTTCTCCATTTATCATGAAGTTGCATCCTGACACAGTTGTAAGATTTTTTTCTGTGTTGATGTTGAGGTGCAGTCTATAGTGAAGGCTGTGTTCTTTGATCTTCATCAGTCAATGTTTCAAATCATCTTTACTTTCAGCAAGCAGGTTGTATCATCTGTATAACATAGGTTGTTAATGAGTCTTTCTCCAATCCTGATGTTGGGTTCTTCTTCATAAAGTCTAGTTTCTCGGATTATTTGCTCAGCATGGAGATTGAAGAAGTATGGTGAAAGGATACAGCCCTGATGTACACCATTCTTGACTTTAAACCAGGCAGTGTTTCCTTATTCTGTTCAAACAACTCTGGTCCATGTACAGATTTCTCATGAGTAAAATTATGTGCTTTAGTATTCCTATTCTTCTCAATGTTATTAATTATTTGTTATGATCCACACAGTCAAATGCCTTTACATCTGATGTCTGCAGTGATGTTCCTGTTTCCATGCCCTCCTCTGAATCCAGCTTGATTTTCCAGCAGTTCCCTGTCTATGTACTGTTGCAGTTACTTTTGAATGCTAGAAACACTTATTCTGCCATCTTTAATGTCATTCAAGCATTTTATTCTATGTAGGCTTTAATGCTTACTTGGTTTTATAGATTTTATAAGGCTAAAATGTATGACATATTAGTGAAAATTACTTCTGGTTTAGTAAGCTACATTCTTCATGAAAGCTATGATTATAATCTCATTTGCCTTTAAGGAAAAGAGAAGAAATTTTTTTCACCTTGTAAAATTTCTAAAACATGAATAATGGTAAGTTTAGTTATTCAGCAAACATTTATTAAAAAGATGGGAATGGTAGCATATGCCTATACTCCAAGCACTCGTCAGGCTGAGGCAGGAGGATTAAAAGCTTAAGCCCAGCCTGGGCTACATATTAAGATCTTGTCTCAAAAAAAAAAAAAAAAAAAAAAAAAAAAAAAAAAAAAAAAAAAAAAAAAAAAAAAAAAAAAAAAAAAAAAAAAAAAGAAAGAAAGAAAGAAAGAAAAAGAAAAAGAAGAAGACTATGTGCAAAAGCACATTCCTGGACTCTGTGAAGACTATGGAGATTTTTAACACGCTGTCCTGACACTAAAGAAACACATAAAATTATAAAATAAAGCCATGCTTATAAAACAGGGCTACTATAAAGGTAAAATGTTCTGGTTATTTACAGGGGAAGTGCTGCAGGCTAGTCTACAGAAAGCCAGCAGTTTGATGAAAGTGTCTGTCCAGCTGAGCTTTGAGGGTAAGTGGGACAGGCAAAGCATAGAGACTATAATGTCATGAAAACATAGGGCATTTAAATGGGGAGCAGTTAGTTGAATTTAGAACATGTTCTGCAAAAGGAAGCATATGAGGACTCCTGGTTACAAAGGTAGGAGAGGTGGATAATTTGTTAGCTGTATTCTTGGGCCAGCAATGTTTTTAGTCAGAGGAGGGTCTTTACCAAAACATGCTTTATCAAGATGAGTAAATTTTCTGGAGTTTCATGAATGAAATGGACTATAAATGAATGGTTCACAGGCCTTGCAAGTCAGGGTATTATTGCAGGATGATGATAGCAAGAATGCAGAGAAAATGAATACCCTTGACAATTCTGTACAAAATATTTCCATCCATTTTTTTTATTCGATTTAACTTGAAGCTTTTCCACAGTCTCCTGGATAGCTCAATATATACCTTTACAGGAGGGAATTAGATGAACAACTCTTCATCTCCTAGTGAGATAAGCACAAGTGGGGGGACATGCAGTACTTATTGGACAGCTCAGTCCAGTGCTAATAGAGTTAATAACCTATGATTTGCATCAGGCCACACACAAAAAAGTAAAGGGCAGCAAAGTTAAAGTTAAAGGTGCTACAAGGGATTATAGTAAATTGCTTCTCAGAATAACTCTGGAAGGTTTTGTTTACCTACTTTAAAAATTCCGTGATTTATAATAACTATACCAGTCTGATATACTATTGTGCAAGAACAAATGATAAGAGATATCAAGCATTTTTAAGGAACATCTCAGAAGAGAGGTACTTTGAGAGAAGACAGCTGCTGAGAGTCATGGGGGCATAAGTCTCTCCCCCCTTCTGCCCCAGCCTCAGAAAGTTCCTGAAGGATCTTTGAAGATCTACCAAAAGGAACTATTAAAGAGACAATCCATGCAATGTTCATAAGAGGAGATTATAGTATTTAATTATTTACTTCTTAAAGACAACCCTAAAACGAATCATCCATATGAGAAAGTAGATAGCCCCCATTGTCTATTTTACTACTGTATTCAAAGGTCAGGTAGAGAATATTGATCTTCCAATAGCTTCCTAATTAAGAGAAATCAGAGTTACAATTTTCTACCCTCCTGAAACATAAGGATCTTTGAGGGTCTGAAATTCTAGGGATGTGGCCTTAGAAAGTTATAAAAACCTTGATTTATAACTCAAATGTCAAATTCCTAGTAGGAAGTATGACATGGGAAAAGAAAGTGGAGATACATTAAAGTATATAGCTGTTTCTTATCAACTGTTATAAATATGTAACAGAAATTATTTCTATTTTGCTGATATGCTGTATACTATGATGCATATGTATGTATATATTCATATATGTATATGTATGTATGAAGAAAGAGAGAGAAAGATGTGGGGGGGGGATCCTAAGATGCTGGAATCAATTCAGCACATAAAAATATTGCCATAGAGAGGTAAATTCACATGAAACACTGAATGGTTAAAAAGGCATTTCAGGTTGACTTGATTAGGAATAATCTCTGAATCTAATTTCTCAGGTAATGTTTCTTTCATCACTTTCTGGGGCAGCAAGCTAATGAACATCTCATTTACATTTTTATTGGTCTGTAAAGATTTTCCTGCATGTGTCCTTCTACCTCACCCCGAAAGTAATACTTAATGATTAATGAGAGCTAATAGAGGCTATGGCAAAGGATTGAGTGAAAAGAATGACACTGAAACAGGTATCCTCTTATATCACTTCTTACATGTGATACACCTTTAAGGCATTGCATCTGAGACTATAAAATAACTGATGATGAGGTGTGATCTATTATGTTGTCTCCATCTCCAGACCATAAGCCCAGACAGAAAGAGAATGCCTCCTTACCTGTAATAAATACTATACTGTAATATGGGGCATACTCAGTAATTAGGGACACAGAGTGGATTCAACTTAGGAGAAAACCACTTTTGAATGTCACAGATGTGTTCCTCAAATAATCTTAGCTGTTTAAGGCTGTGTATAAAATAAAAGTTTAGTTTCAGAAACTTAACCACTGATGTGATAGTATATTGACATCATGGAACTGTGAACGACTACTAAAACCAAGTATGGAAACCAATAAAGTTAATATAAATGACTGCTAATTAGAATACCAATTGAGGATTAATGAGATTTGCAGAGTGATAGTTAAACAGTAATTTATGATGATGTGCACACTGACAAGTATATTTGGTCTATGCTATGTTTTCTTCATCTGAATTATACTAGCCCAAAATATTCATACTAGTGGATTCCTGTAGCAATTTAGGATCAGTTTCTTATAAAATTTTGAGAGACCTATCAGAGACATAGAAATAGGACTATATACTATGAAATAACAATAACATTGGATTATGTACCAGCATATGAGAGAGTGTGAAACAGAAATTCCAAACTCTTTTTACACATTCAGTGCAACACTTATTCCAAAATATGACAAAAATAATTGTTATAGGCTGAACTGTGTTTTCTTTAAATTTGTATGTTGAATCCCTAATCCCCCAAAATATGACTGTAGTTATGGACTGAATCTTTAAGAAGTATTAAATTAATTGGGGTCATTAAGGTAAACCTTAACCCAATATGACAGATTTCCTTACAAAAGGAGGAGATTGGGACACACAGGCAGAGATACTCTCAGTACATGCACTGCAATATGACCACATGAACACAGAGTGAATGACTCACCATCTGCAAACTGAACAGGTTTCTGAAGAAACCAAGCTAGCCAAAACCTTGATTTTGGACTTCAAGTCCCTACAACCAGGAGAAAATAATTTCTGCTGTTAAAATCACCAAGTCTGAAGTATTTTGTTATGATAGTTATAGTAAACTAACATCATCATCATCATCATCATCATCATCATCATCATCATCATCATCATCGTACCTCACTTATGAATATTAGTAAAACAGGATCAGAAACAAGCTAAGATAGTAATGTACTATTAGAGATTGTGTTTCCTTCTAAGAGTACAATGATGAGTCATCTGAAGAATGAGGATGGGTTGGAAATATCAACTAATGAAATTAGAAAGAGAAAATAAAAGATGCTTAATTACTATAAAGGAGACAAAATTATCACCACAAACAGGAAATTTAATTGTAAACAAGGAATATACAAAAGAATCATCTACAACACCCAAATACAGTAAGATAAATCAGTCAATTGAATGGCTTATAAAGTTAAACATGGAGAGTCAGTAAGTTTCCTATATGTAAACTATAACAAATCATAAAATCCAATGCCATTCATGCTCACAACAAAAGGAAAAATACCTAGGAGTGAATTTTAACAAACCATCAGAACACTGTTTCTGAAAGACCCAAAAAGAAACTTGAATGAGTAGAAGGAAATATCTTATTTTTAAATAGGAAGGTTCATTATCATGGGAATATTATGCCATGGGAAAATTAACTTATGAATTATGATTTATGGAACTCAGGATATTACACTTTTGTTTAAGAATAATTATTTAAAAAGCAAAATATAACAGAAAATAAATGACAGCTATCTTCCTTAGCATTTATTATGTGCTAGACAGTGTCTCCCCCACATATCTGTCAGTTTGTCATATTGTAGGGGCTTGTGTGTTGCTGTGATGCTGAAAGCTATGCCACCGGTATTCCAGATACCAGCTGGGTCACTAATGGTGGACAGGTTTCAGCTGAGCTTCCAGACTAAGACAGACTAGGGAGAAGGAAATAGCTAACTCACCCCCAAAACAATTAGCTGTTGGAAACACTAGCAGAGGAACACTATCAGATAGAGTGCCAGAAAATGAACCCACTTTGTTGAAAGGCACTCAAAAGATGAAAGGGGAAGGGATGGCTCCTCAAAGTAGAGTTGATCTTAATGACAGGAATGGAGTAAAGCCCCAAGGACCACTATTTGCTGATGTGGCATGACTCAAAATGAGAAAGAACAACTATACATCCATTAATAAATGGAATATGGAATGTATGTAGTATGAACCTAGGAAAATTAGAAATTGACAAAAGGGAAAAAGTGCATAAACACTGACATTTTAGGCATTCGTGAACTAAAATGGACTGGCATAGGCCATTTTGAATCAGATAATCACATGGTCTAGTATGCTGGGAATGACTCATTAAAGAGAAATGGGGTTACATTCATCATTAAAAATGACATCTCAAGATCTGTTCTGAAATGCAATACTGTAAATGATAGAATAATATCCATAAGCCTACAAGGAAGACCAGTTAATATAAACTAATACTCAAATTTACATACCCACCACAAAGGTGGGTATGTAAATGAAGGTAGGGAAGATTTTTACCAGCTACTGCAGTCTGAAATAGATTGAACATGCAATTAGGATGCACTGGTGATTACTGGTGAATGGAATGCAAAAGCTAGAAACAAAGAAGAAGGCTCAGTAGTTGGAAAATATGGCTTTGGTGACAGAAACAATTCAAGATATTGTATGATATAATTTTTTCAGACCAATAATCTTTTACCTGAAAATTCATTTTTTCACCAACATAAACAGCAACTGTACACATGGAATTTACCAGATGGTACACACAGGAATAAAATTGACTACATTTGTGGAAAGAGACGACAGAAAGCTAAATATCAAAAGTCAGAACAAGAACTGGTGCTGATTGTGGATTAGACGGTAAACTGCTCATATTCAGGTTCAAACTGAAACTGCATATGGGTAGAATAAGTGTATGAGAGCCAAGGTATGACCTTGAGTATACCCACCTATGTTCAGAGACTACCTCAGGAACATGCTTAATACATTAGACATTAATGACAAAAGACCAGATGAATTGTGGCATGACATAAAAGATGTCATTCATGAGGAAAGCAAAAGCTTATTATAAAGAGAGGAAAAAAGACCAAATTACATGTCAAAAGAAACTCTGAAACTTGCCATTGAATGTCCAGTAGCTAAAATAAAAGGAAGAGATGATGTAGTTAAAGAACTAAACAGAACATTTCAAAAGGCAGCTCCAGAAAACAAAATCAAATATAATCACATATGAACAGTGCTGGAGATAGAAAATCAAAAGAGAAGGACATGCTCTGTTTTTCTCAAGTTTAAGGAAGGAATTGAAGAAAATTCAAACCTTGAGTAGCAATAGTGAAGGATTCTACAGGGGAAATATTAAATGATGCAGGGAATATCAAAAAATATGGAAGAAATACACAGAGTCATTTTACCATAAGGAATTAGTGGATGATAAACCATTCCAAGAGGTTACATGTGATCAGAAACCAATGGAAGATAAGGAGAAATTTGAAGCTGACTTGAAGAAACTTGTGGAATAGAAGGCTTTAAGAATTGATGGGATACCAATAATAATGTTTCAACAAACATGCAGCACTGGAAGTGCTAATGTTTTTATGCCAGGAGATCTAGAAAATAGCTACCTGGCCAACTGACTGGAAGAGATCCATATTTGTCCCTATTACCAAGAAAGAGGATCCAACTGAATGTGGAAGCTGTCAAACAATATCATTAGTATTACACACAAGTAAAATTTTGCTAAAGATCATTCAAAGGCAACTGTGGCAGTACTTAGACAAGGAGCTGCCAGAATCAAACTGGATTCAGAAGAGGGTGTGGAAACAGGGACATCATTGCTGATGTCAGATAGATATTGGCTGAGAGTACAGAACACCAGAAAGATGTCTATCTATATTTTATTGACTATGCAAAGGCATTTGACTGTGTGGATCATGATAAATTATGGATATTCAGAAGAATGGGAATACCAGAGCACTTAATTGTACTCATGAGGAGTCTGTACATGGAGCAGTAGGCAGTTGTTTGAACAGAACCAGGAAGCATTGCCTAGTTTAAAGTTAAGAAAGATATATGTTATGGTTGTATCCTTTCACCTTACCACTTCAATCTCTATTCTGATCAAATAATCTGGGAAGCTGGACTTTATGAAGAAGAATGTGGCATCATGATTGGAGGAAGACTCATCAACAATCTGGGTTATGTGGCTTACATAAATCTGCTTGATAAAAGAGATGAGGATTTGAAACATTTACTGATGAAGATCAAAGCGTCCAGTATAGATTATGCCTCAACATCAACAACAAAAATTCTTAACTACTGGGACAGTATGAAACTTCATGATAAATGGAGAAAAGATTGAAGTTGTCTAAGATTTTGCTTTACGTGGTTCTGGAATAAACACCCATAGAAACAGCAGTCAAGAAATCAAAACATTGACTGCATTGGGAAAAGCTGTTGCAAAAGACCTCTTTAAAAGGTTGAAAATTAAAGACGTCACATAGAAGATGAAGAAGGTATGCTTGACTCATGCCATGGCATTTTCAGTCAAATCATAGGGTTGTGAAAACTAGACATTGAATAAGGGGACAGGAAAAGAATTGATGCTGTTGAATTATGGTGCTGAAGACAGTTATTGAATATACCATGGACTGTCAAAAGAACAAACAGATCTGTCCTAACAGAAGTGCAATCAGAGTACTCCTTGGCAGCAAGGATGGCTAGACTGCATCCTACATATTTTGGACATGTCAGGAGGGACCAATCCCTGGAGAAAGACATCATGATTTTGGAGTGGTAGATCAATGAAAAAAAGGAAAACCTTCAACTAGATGAATTGACACAGTGGTTTCCACAATGGGCTTAAACATAAAAAAAGATCATGTTCCTGGAACAGGATTGGGGAATGTCTCATTTTCTTGTACACAGGGTTACTATGAGTCAGACTGACTTGACGGCACCTTACAATAACAACAACAGGCAGTGTCTAAGAACTTGACATATATTAAGTCACTTAATGCATACACACACACACATAAACAATAAAGTGAATAATAATATAATTCTCTTTCTAAACTTGGAAAACTGAGGTCCAGAGAAAATGAATATCTTTCT